>PVIU01016442.1:0-45027 GCA_004026605.1 Ondatra zibethicus
CCTCGTCTCCCCTATGTCTTCCCTTCCTTCGTGAACTCTTTCTCTACTTCTACTCAAAAAAGGACATGCCTCCCATGGGCATTGTCAAAACATGGCATAATAAGTTGCAATAAGATTAACCATTGTAATACAGCTCACTATGTATTAAGACTGGGCAAGGCAACTCAATTTGAGGAATAGGGGCCCCAAAAGCCAACAACAGAGTCAGAGATAGCCTCTGGTCCACTGTTAGAAGTCCCACAAGAAAACGAAGCTATATAACAGTCCCGCATATGCAGAGAGCATAGGTCAGTTCCATGCAGGCTCCCTGATTGTTGGTTCAGTGTCTATGAGCTCCTATGAGCCCTGGTTAGTTGATTCTGTGGGTTTTCTTGTGATGTCCTTGACATCTCTGGCTGCTATAATCCTTCCTTCATCTCTTCAGCTGGATTTCCCAAGCCCAGTGTAAACTTTGACTGTGGGACTCTGCATCTGTTCTCACCAGTTGCTGGATGGGGCCTCTCTAATGACTATCGGATTAGGAACTAATCTATGAGTATAGCAGAATACCATTAAGCATCAGTACATTGACTCTAATTTGCTCCAGTCATGTTTAGTTCTATCCTAGGTCTATGGGTCATCTGGTCTCTGGGTCATCTGGTCTCTGGGTCATCTGGTCTCTGGTTCATGATGTTCCAAGCAGTTCAGGGGTGGCTCACTCTCATTCTGCTGGCATGGGTCTTGGGCTGAACCAATCTTGATTGGCCACTCCCATAATCTGTGTCACCCTTACACCAGCAGGCAGGTTATGTGGTTGGGTCCCTCCATTGGTAGTCTTGTCTGGTTATTTGAGGTGGCCAGTTCAAGGTACATACCCCCCTTTGCTAGGAGTCTTAACTGATGTCTTCCTTGTACATTCCGCTTGCACCAGGTTTTTACCTGATCTTGAAATGATCCCTCTGAAGTCCACTCTTTTAGTATTCTCCTCCACCCTGCCCCACCTGATCCTTCATGCTTCCATCCCTACCTGCCCTGAGACCACCCATGAAATCTTTTGCCTTTCCTCTTCCCAGGGAGATCAGGAAGTCCCTTGAGCCCTCCTTGTTATCTAGACTCCCTGGGTCTGTGAATTGTATAGCATGATTTATTATTTACTTTACAGATAACATCAACTTCTAAATATAAATGAGTACATACCATGTTTGTCTTTCTGGGTGTGGGTTTTCTCACTCGGGATGATTGTTTTGTAATTCCATCCACTTGCCTTCAAATTTCAAAGTTTCATTGGTTGTTTTTAACAGCTGAATAATACTACATTGTGTAAATGTACCACATTTTCTTTATTCATTCCTTGGTTGAGGGACATCTAGTTGTTTCCAGGTTCTGACTATTGTGAATAAAGCTGCTATGAACATAGTTGAGCAAGTATCCTTGTTGTATGATTGAGAATCCTCTGGGCATATGCCTAAGGGTGGTATATAGCTGGGTCTTGTGGTAGACTGATTTTCAATTTTTGGAGAAACCACTACATTGATTTCCAAAGTGGCTGTATGAGTTTGCACTCCCACAAGCCATGGAGGAGTGTTTCCTTTGCTCCATTTTCTCTCCAGTATAAGCTGTCCTTAGAGTTCTTAATCTTAGCCATTCTGACAGGTGTAAGGTGGAATCTCAGACTCATTTTTATTTGCATTTCCCTGATGGCTAAGGATGTTGAGCACCTCGTTCATTGCTTCACAGTCATTTGGTATTCTTCTTTTGAGATTTCTGTGTTTAGATATGTACCACATTTTAAAATTGAATGATTTGCTTTTTTTGATGTCTAGTTTCTTGGGTTCTTTATATATTTTGGAAATCAGCCCTCTGTCAGATGTGGGTATGGTGAAGATCTTTTCCCATTCAGCAGACTGCTATTTTGTTCTATTGACAGTATCCTTTACCTTACAAAAACTTTTCAGTTTTATGAAGTCTCACTTATTAATTTTGGGCTTTAATGTCTCCTATATTGCTGTTCTTCAGGAAGTTGTTTCCTCTGCCAAAGTGTTCAAGGTTATTATCCATTCTTCAGTGTATCTGGATTTATGTCGAGGTCTTTGATCCATTTGGACTTGAGTTTTGTGCAGGATGATATATAATGATCTTTTTTCATACTTCTACATATGAACATCCAATTATGACAACATCATTTGTTGAAGATGGTTTTCTTCCTGTATTATTTTGGCTTCTTTGTTGAAAATCAGGTGTCCATAGGTGTGTGGATTTATGTCTGGGGCTTTAATTTGATTCCATTGATCCATCTATCTGTTTTTATGCTAATACCATGCTGCTTTTGTTACTATAGCTTTATGTAGTAGAGTTTGAGATCAGGAATGGCAAAACCTCTAGAAATTCTTTTACGGTGCATGATTGTTTTAGCTATCCTGGGTTCTCTGTTTTTCCATATGAAGTATTGTTCTTTCAAGGGCTGTAAAGAATTGTATTGGGATTTTTTTTATTGATTTTATTGAGCTATACATTTTTCTCTGCTCCCCTCCCTGCCCCTCTCCTGCCTTTCAGCCCTCTCCTATGGTCCCTATGCTTCAAATTTCCTCAGGAGATCTTGTCTTTTACTACTTCCCATGTAGATTAGATCCATATATTTCTCTCTTAGGGTCCTCATTGTTGTCTAGGTTCTCTGCGATTGTGAATTGTAGGCTGGTTTTCTTTGCTTTATGTTTAAAAACCACTTATGAGTGAGTACATATGATAATTGCCTTTCTGGGTCTGTATTACCTCACTCAATAAGATGTTTTCTAGCTCCATCCATTTGTCTGCAAATTTCAAGATGTAATTATTTTTCTCTGCTGTGTAATACTCCATTGTGTAAATATACCACATTTTCCTTATCCATTCTTCAGTCGAGGGGCATTTAGGTTGTTTCCAGGTTCTGGCTATGACAAACAATGCTGCTATGAGCATAGCTGACCACATGTCCTTGTGGTATGATTGAGCATCCTTTGGATATATACCCAAAAGTGGTATTGCTGGGTCTTGAGGAAGGTTGTTTCCTGATTTTCTGAGAAATCACCATACAAATATCTGTTGGAGGAAGGCTGATTGTTGGTTCCTGGCTGCCTGGCTAGCTTAGACATGAAATAATCAGACAGATCTTATTGGCTAACTTTTATATTAATTTAACCCATTTCTATTAATATGTATATTGCTATGAGGCTATGGCTTACTGGGTAAAGTTCCCAGTGTCTATCTCTGGTGGGTCCATGGCTTCTCTCTGACTTCACCTTGTTTCTTCCAGCATTCCGTTTAGTTTTCCCTGCCTAGCTCTGTTCCCCTATAGCTCTGCTATAGGCCCAAAGCAGTTCCTTTATTAACCAATGATATTCACAGCATACCCATCACCTCCTCTTTTCTGTTTAAATGAAAAGAAAGGTTTTAACTTTAACATAGTAAAATTACATATAACAAAACAGGTATCAAGCAAGAATTTTTTATCTATTTTATCTTTTATCATGATTAAGGAAAACTTATAACTATAACAATAAATTCTTCAATTCTATCAAAGACTCCAGAAGGATATATTACCTAAGTAAACAGGAAGTGAATTGTAAGCAATTTCCAAAACTCTAGAATTGACAGAGACATCTCGCTGCCTAGACAGTCACCCAAAGTTCTTCTGTACTGTTGGGGCATCCATCTTCAGCCTACTGGCCCATAGTATCCAGCAGACTTTTCCATGAAATAGGAAATTTCAAAGACAGTTTCAACCTATATCGGCAGTTTGTTAGTCACTTCTTCTGTGTCCTGTAGAATGTCTAGATGATAATGGAAACTACTTGGTATTGGCATAAAAATGAACAGGTGAACCAATGGAATCAAATTGAAGACTGCAATATTAATCCACACACCTATGAACACCTAATTTAGGTACTTCCATAAATGGATGTCAACATGTAGAAAAATGTAAATAGATCCATATCTGTCCCCATGCACAAAACTGAAGCCCAAATGGATCAAAGACCTCAACATAAACCCAGCCATACTGAACCTCATAGAAGAGAAAGTGGGAAGTAGCCTTGAATGGATGGGCACAGGAGACCACTTCCTAAATATAATACCAGTAGCACAGACACTGAGAGCAACAATAAATAAATGGGACTTCCTTGAGTTCTTTAAGGGAATGTTTCATCTCCTTTTTTAGGACCTCTATCATCACCATAATGTTGGTTTTAATATTGTTTCCCTGAGCTTTGGCTGTGATGGAATATTCAGGGCTTGCTGTAGAGGGATGGCTGGGGTCTGGTAGTGACATATGCTCTGGATGTTATTGTCTGTGTTCTTACACTTACTTTTAGGAATCTAAATATGGAGTGATTATAGGACTATGTGCCAATTTCTGAATTTGTCTTTGTTGGGTAGATGTTTTAATAGCTTCTGTTTCCTCACTGGTCTTTTGGATCCCATGGTTAGCCCACTTTGAGGGCTGGGCTTCTGATATTCTGAATGACCTCTGGTCCAGTAAAGGGTTGCTGCTGAGTTTGGGGCTAGCATTCTAGTTATGTATATGCATGACTTCTAACCTGGCCAAGAGTCCTCTGGGGTTCAGATACTGGCCTGGCTTCTAGTGAAGTAGGAAACTTCTGCCTGATTTTCAGAATGTGAGCCTGGTCTTTTGGGTTCAGGATGCTGGCCTGTCTTCTGATGGGGGGAAGACTTCACCAGAGGTATGGGCCAGGATATGGTGATAAGGAGAAGAGGAGCAGTTGGAGTTATGGTGGTTGAGCACAGCTGGGGTGGGTGGCAGTATCATGTGGGGTTCAGGGTGCTGGACATGCCTCTGCGGAATGGAAGGATTCAGCCAGAGTTGTAGACACGGATCAGGTGGCAAAAAGAGGAGGGGCATGTGGGCTTATGCTGGGTCTGGCAGGGGCAAATTGGCTGGGGTAGTGGCTTGCCTGTTTTTCAGGAAGCTGGACTGTCTTCTGATAGGGTGGAAGGCTTCTGCCAGAGGTGTGGGCTGGGATATGCTGATGAAGAAAAGTAGGGCAATTGGAGTTATGCTGCTGGTTTTCTGGAAGTTGGCTTGACTTCTCATGTTGCCTATTTCTTCAGCACATGGAATTGTTTCTTGCTTTCACTTCTTCTGCCCCTTATTTCTCCATCTCTAGACAGTCAAACCCAGCATTGCTTGGAAGCATCCCTTTTAACACCAATTTTTGGAACAACTGCACAATTTTTCCTTCACTGTCTATTCCACTACAGGCCATGGAGAAGTGTAAGGATGCAGGACTGGCCAAGTCCATTGGGGTGTCCAACTTTAACCACAGGCAGCTGGAGATGATCCTGAACAAGCCAGGGCTCAAGTACAAGCCTGTGTGCAACCAGGTGAGCCCTTTCCACTCATTGTCCTTTTATGCCTTAATTTGTTCTTCCTGGACCACTGACTCATATCCATTTGTTGTCTAGTCCTGTCCATTTTACCTTCATGGGACAGAAAATTTAAAAGTGGAGTCTCTGGAAGGACATAGAATTCTTTCATTAAAACTATGAGAAAGATAGTGGAACATTGGGGAAAGCTTAGAGAAAATTGGATATAAGAAATAGATCAGAGAAAGGCAATTAAAGGAGGCAGCAGTCATAGTGTGGACACTGAGAATAATGTGTTCTTCTCTATCTATGAGAAGTAACTGGAAGAAGAAAGATGCTGTGGAGAGAACTGTGTAGAGAAAGAAAGATCCGGAAAGATAATGTGGGCAGTAAAGAATGATGGAGCCAAAGTAAAAAATGGATGGTAAAACATGAATATTAGATGGCTGTGCTCCTGGTCCTGATTTCAAGTATATTAACCACAGTTGTTGCTACAGGGAAATTAACTGGAAGCTATTAAATTCATCTAGATTTATGAGATATCTTACTTGATTGTGGTGAAATCACGATGGGAATTTTGGCCAGAGCACTTTGAGCTGATCTTTTGCCTGACCACACACATCATAGTCTACTCCTTCCTGCTTTCTGATAGCAAATCAACTGTACACACACACACACAAAAAAAAAAAAATACCACCACCACCATGTGGGTCACAGGACTTGAAATCAGATCATCAGGCTTGCCAGCAAGTGCTTCAACCTGCTAAGCCATTTCACCAGCCCCTTTTAGTTTTCATACACATTTTGCTATAAAAACTTTTTACGCATCAGGATAAAAGTTAATTTCATATGAGATAATATTTGTTAGTTTACACACTAATAGCACACATTAATAGTTTGCCTTTGACTACCAATGTTCTGAAATAACCCTCACAGTGAAAGTCAGCATGAGCAAATGGATTTTTCACCCTCTCTTTTCTCTCTGTATTATGATGGACTTATGGGTTTCCTACATTAATATGGATCCTATGAAACTGGTTCTTTTGTCATAACACATGCCATCAAGAGCCTTTAGCCAAGCCTTCCTGAAGTGGAAAAGATTATTTAGCATCCAAGAGCTGGTCCATAAAATTATTTCTTCTCAGATATATATTTAAAAAATCATCTATAAGAAAGAGAAATTAAACCTATTTTGTTAAAGTGATTGCTAGTTAATGTTATTTATTATTTCAAATTTTACATTATACTTTTAAAAACTTCACATTCTTTTATTTTGATGTTTCCCTTTTGTGTTAATGCAAAGCTTCTTACAATCTGATTGTTTTCTATCAGGTAGAGTGTCATGTTTATCTCAACCAGAGCAAAATGCTGGAGTATTGTAAGTCCAAGGACATCGCTCTGGTTGCCTACTGTACATTGGGAAGTTCACGAGACCCATTATGGTAGGTAACAAAAACAACAGCGAATCTCAAATATCATTGTTGAAATAGATTTAGTTCTTTAACAGCTTTCTAGATCTAACTCTCAACAGACTTAGAGAGGTTGGCATTTAAATTTCTGAGAAGACCTGAAGTGATATTGACTCTAACGGCCTAAGGAGAATAGTTGCATATCTATGGTCTAGAGTATATAACAGTTTTGGAACCCTCTTATCCTTAAGATAATTTGAACTTCTGTAGTTTAACATTTTACCTTCCCTTCCAGGGTGGACCTAAGCAGCCCAGTTCTTTTAGAAGATCCAGTTCTTGGTACCATGGCAAAGAAATACAAGCAAACACCAGCCTTGGTTGCCCTTCGTTACCTGTTACAGCGTGGGATTGTGACCCTGGCCAGGAGTTTCAATGAGAAGCGGATCAAAGAGATGATGCAGGTGATGTAGGCCATGAAGCATCTGTGAAATTTTCTGTCTTAGTTAGGGTTATTATTGCTGTCATGAAGCATCATGACCAAAAGCAACTTGGGGAGGAAAAGGTTTATGTGGCTTTGTTTCCACATCACAGTTCACCATCAATGGAAGTCGGGTTAGGAACTCAACCAGGAGAGGAACCTGGAGGCAACAACTGATGCAGAGGCCTGAGCAGGGCTTACTGGCTTGCTCCTCATGGTTGCTCAAACTGCTTTCTGATAAAATTGAGGGCCACCAGCCCAGGGATGGCTTCACCCACAATGGGGCGGGCATCTCCCATCAATCAATAATTAAGAAAATACATTACATTTGGATATTATGGAGACATTTTCTCAATTGAAGTTCCCTGCTTTCAGATAACTCTAGCTTGTGTCAAGTTGACATAAGACTAGTCAGCACATATCCTTAACATGGGTGTTTTGTGATCTCTCAGAACATCTTTGTGCATGTTAGCCTCTTTTAAAATTATATTTATTCATATATATATGTGCATGTATGTATGTGTGTGTGTGTGTGTGTGTGTGTGTGTGCGCGCGTGTGTGTGTGTTCATGCATGCATGAGCCACGATGTGTATGTGGAGATCAGGTGACAGCTTTTAGCTTTTCTTTCCACTGTCGATTCCAAGGATTGATTTCAGGCCTTCAGGGATTGATTTCAGGTCTTCAGGATTGAATTGAGGTTGTCTACAGGCATGTGCCACAGGGCTTTTACTTCCTGTACCATCTTGCTGGTCTGGATCGAGTTTTCTCATTTGCAAGACAGTGAGGGTTTTCTATTGATTGGGCTGCTGCAGCACTGTTCTCCTTCGTTAGTTTTCTATTTATTCTTTAGGTAACTAGGTTAGGCTGCACTTCATTACACATCACAGTATATGTGGGGGTGGAGTAGTCTAGAAATGTCTGTTATTTTCTTTCATCTATAAGGTCATTTAAGAATCTTTCTCTCTTCCTATGCCCCCACTGCCAGTCTCTCTGTGAGTGTGCATGTGTGTGTGTTATGCATATGGACATACTCTGATATGTGTCTGGTTGTCAGAGGACAATCTTGGGTGCTAGTGGTCACCTTTTACTTTGACACAGAGTCATTCTTGAACATAGCTGACATTGTGTGAACAGGATGCCCTAGTTAGTTTTCCTTTGCTGGCTTAAAACTGTGACTAAAAGCAAATTGAGGGAGGAAAGGACTTGCTTGGCTTACACTGCAACATCACAGTCCATCCTACCTTTAACAGCTTTATCAGCTGTTCAGATACTGATTTTCTCTTGTCTTCTACCACACTTTACAGTAGTACCATAGATTCATAAAATCATTGTTCTGAATACACTGGGAGCTAGGGTGATAATTTTTATGTTTAACCTATCTCTAATTTAGATAAGATCTTTGAAAGCCAGTTCCTATGCTATTTGCTGATGACTTCATTACCATTTGATGGTTTATAAATTAAACTATATAAAATTTATTTTCCCATTTTAATGGGATATAGGAGTCTCTGTCCATACATTTTACTGAACTCTATTGTTAAAATTTTGTTTTTAATGTTTTGTTCAGTATTCTAAGTTCATATGTCTCAGTAACATCATCTCTATTTCTTTCCTAGTTTTTCCTTTGTTTGTAGTTGTGTGGTTCAATCTCTTATGTAAGAACATGGCTTTATTTCTTTTCTGCCTGTTGTTTCTTAATAGTGTAAATGTTGTGAATGATATCTTCAAGAGATTTGAAACATGTCTCCTGTGTTTTTAATATTGCCTCTGTACCACTCGTTTGAATATAATTGGGTTTCCCAGATTGGCAATATGTAATATAAAAGTAATAAAAAATTTTACTTCTGTGATAGGTTTTTGAATTCCAGTTGACTTCAGAGGACATGAAAGTCCTAGATGGTTTGAACAAAAATGTAAGATACAATTCTGGAGATTAGTAAGTACCTTTGCTCAATACATTGCTTCAGTTTGTTTTTTTTTTTTTGAGTAGAAACATAATGTGTTAAATGTTACCTCGATATGCAGAAGAGAATGGCTATGAGCTAGGGATCAGTTGCTTTGGGAGTTCTTACAGATTGTCTCTAGGGCTCTGTTCTATGGTGGAACAGGGTTTCTCTTTGTAGCTTTGGAGCCTGTCCTGGAACTCACTTTGTAGACCAGGCTGGCCTCACACTCACAGAGATCTGCCTGCCTCCTCCTCTCAAGTGCTGGGATTAAAGGTGTGTGCCACAACCACCCAGCTGTTGGGAGAAATTTGAAGCCTACAAATGATCTCTAGTTTTCCTTCCATCTGAGATTGTGGGAAGTGAGAAAAGACATACCCTATAAAAGTGTGGGCAGCAGTGTGTAATTTTTCTGCCCATGGGAATTTAAACTCACAATATAAACAATTGAATGGTGTCTGAAATGAGAATAGTCCAATTAAAAATTATATGTGCTCAAGAAAATAGCAACTACACCATTAATAATCTTTTTCTATATATAAAAAAGTTAAGAATTAGGGGAAATAGTACAAAAATAGAGAGAACAGCAAGCATAGAGGTGTTATTGCTATACTTTATGTTTAACTATAAAAAAATGAAAGAATGATCTTTGTCAATTATATTTGTGTCACTAGTAAAGTATGCAAATTGCCAAGTTACAAAGCATACTTCTAAAATAAGGGTCTTAACACTGTTAAACTGGGCATGCTGGTACACCACTCTAGCCCCAACACCGGGAGGTAGAGGCATGAGGGTCAGAAGTTCCCAATCATTGTCAGCTACATAGTGAGTTTGAGGACAGCCTGGGATATGTGAGACCCAGTCTAAAAAATTGAATTTTTTCATTTATAAACTTTGCTTGTAAATAACATGTGTTAGGGTTATTATTGCTATGAAGAAACAGCATGATCAAAACAACATGGGAAGGAAAGGTTTTAATTCTCTTACACTTACATATAATAGTTCCCTATCAAAAGCAGTGAAGGTAGGAACTCAAGCAAGGTAGGGACTTGTCGGCAGGAGCTGATGCAGCAGACGTGGAGGGGTGCTGCTTACTGGCTTGCTCTACGTGACTTGCTCAGTCTGCTATCCTATAAAACCCAGGACCACTAGCCCAGGGATGGCACCACCCACAATGAACTGTGGCCTCCCACATCAATCACTAATTAAGAAAGTGCTCTATACTGGCTTGTTGGTAGCTGGATCTTATAGAAGCATTTTTTCTTTCCTCTCAGATGACTGTTGCTTGTGTCAAGTTGACATAAAACTAGCCCATACAATATGTAACACTGTGTTTGATAGCAAAAAGAAACTGAACTTGTTAGCAGTAACTAGTACACCTTAAACTAGCCTTTAGTACTGACCTACATTTGGATTTATCCTTCAAAACAAGGAAGAGTCGATTTCTTATATTAGGCATGTTTTTTTCTAATTGCAGTTTTGATGGACATCCCAATCATCCATTTACTGATGAATATTAACATGGAGACCCTTTTCCGAATTCCTACTAGAAGATCTGTTTATGCATCATGATATGAGACATGTCTTGGATACTGGCCATTAAACACATATACTCCTTATCAGACCTCCTTGTCTTGTCAATTCACAGTCAGCTAGAGCTAAGTCCCCAGAGCTGTGTGAGAAGTCTGAAAGACAGCATCAAGATTAAAGATACCAAAAATTCTTACATTTTGAAAGATTATTTTATTTTTATTTTACATATATAAGTGTATGTGAACCTTGTGAATACCGTGTCTATGGAGGGTGACAGATCACCTGGAACTGGAGTTATCAATGGTTTTGAGTCACCATGTGGGTGTTGGAATCTAAATCTTAGTCTTCTCTAAGAGTAGCAAGCCTTTAAACACTTTGCCAGTTCACCAGGTCCTACCCTAAAGATTCTTGCCTGCTTCTATTTCTGTGACTTCAATGGTTTATTTCCTTCTGACTCCTTCTGACACCAACCTGATTTGCCTAGAAGTCTTGGACTGAAGGCATGAGATGATGACCATCATTTAGTAGACATTTTTGGGTCGGAGTTGGAAGAAATTTTAACATTTAGGAAATTACCAGTGCTAGATTATTGAGTCAATATTGCTCAAAATTTTTGAGAAAGAAAAAAGTACTCTGCAGTTACTTTGTTCTTAGTTTGGAGGTGAGGCACATCTGGCAAAAGTGACCAAGAGTCCTCTCATGACTTCCTTCACCAATCCAAGGACCAGAGCTCCAAGAGCAGGAGATAAGTTTTCCCTGTGGGAAGGTTGGGAGGTTGGTAAGAAGAGAACTCAACTAAAAGAATCATCATGACACAGATGTGGGGAGACAGAAGAAAGCTGAACACATCTTGGCTTACATGTTACAGGTAAAAGGGAAATCTACGTATTTTATCCATGTTAGAGATCTAGACTTGACATTTGTATTTGTCTTTCTGGGTCTGAGTTACCACACTCAGGATGATTCTTTTTTTCTAGTTCCATTCATTTGCCTGGAAATTTTGAGATCTCTCTCTCTCTCTCTCTCTCTCTCTCTCTCTCTCTCTCTCTCTCCCTCTCTTTTACTTAACAGCTGAGTAATACTCCACTGTGTAAATGTAACACTTTTTTATCCATTCTTTACTCCAGGGATATCCAGGTTGTTTCCAGTTTCAGCTATTATGAATAAAGCCACAATGAACATAGTTGAGCAAGTTTCTTTGTGGTAGGCTATAATGTCCTCTGGGTATATGCCCAAGAGTAGTACAGCTGGGTCTTGAGGTTGAGTGATTCCCAATTTTTGGAGAAACCTCCATATTGATTTGATTTGCATTTCCCTAATATCTAGGATGTTTAACTTATCAATTGGTTCTCAATCATTAGAGTTTCTTCTACTGAAAATTCCCTGTTTAGATCTGTACCTCATTTTTCAACTGAATTATTTGGGGGATTGATGTCTAGTTTCCTGAGTTCTTTATATATTTTGGATATTAGTTCTCTACTAGATGTTACATTGGTAAAAATCTTTTCCCAATTTGGAAGCTGCTGCAATTGTGTCCTTTGCCGTTCAGAAGATTCTCAGTTTCATGAGTTCCTGTTTATTAGTTGTTGATCTTAATGCCTGTGCTACTGGTATTCTGTTTAAAAAGTTGTCTCCTGTGACAGTACATTCAAGGTTATTACCCATTTTCTCTTCTATCAAGTTCTGAGTAAGTGTTACAGCTCTGAAGGGAATGGCTTCTCCAATAGATGTGTTACAGCTCTGAAGGGAATGGCTTCTCCAATAGATGTGTTACAGCTCTGAGGGGGAATGGCTCCTCCAATAGATGTATTGCAACTCTGAGAAGAAGGATTCCCCAGTGTGTTATAGCTCTGAAGGATGAGAAGGGAAAGGTATCCTGGCAGTCAGAAGTCAAGACATACCACAAAGAAACGCCAATTTTTATTTTATTTTTATATTTATTTATTTGAGGTTTGATGGCAAAAAGGCCAGAAGATAAGGACCTCCTTTGTGCCTGATCATGTTGTCAATTTTGGAGAAAGTTCCATGAGTTGTAGAAAAGAAGTTATATTCTTTTGTGTTTGGGTGAAATGTTCTGTAAATATATGTTAGGTTCATTTGGTTATAACATCTGTTAGCTTCAATATTTCTTTTTAGCTTTTGTCTTGATGACCTGTCCATTGTTGAGAGTTGGATATTCAAGTCCCATACTCTCAGTGTATGTAGGTCAATATGTTTGATTTAAGCTGTGTTTCTTTTACAAATATGAGAGCCCTTGACTTTGGGGTATAGATGTTAAGAATTGAAATGTTGTCTTGGTGGGTTTTTCTTTGAAGAATATTCATTGTCTTTCCCTATCTCTTCTGACTTGAAGTTTTGAAGTCTATATTGTTACATATTAAGATGATTATATTGCTTGGACTATTTTTTTTCCAACCCTTATCCCTGAGACAATGTCTATTTTTGATTTAAGGTGAGTTTTTTGGATGTAGACAAATGATGGGTCATGTTTTTGCACCATCATGTTACTGTGTCTTTTTATTGGGGAAATTAGATCATTGATATTAAGAGATATCAGTGACCAATGATTGTTGATTCTTGTTTTTTATCGTTGTTGTTGTATGTGTGTTTCTATATGTGTTTCCCTTCTTTTGGTTTTGCTGGTGTGAGATTAGTTTATTTCCTGTGTTTTCATGGGTGTAGTTAAACTCTTTAGGTTGGAGTTTCCCCTCTAGCTTCTTCTGGAGGGCTGCATTTGTAGATAAATACTGTTTAAATTTGACTTTATTATGGAATATGTTACTTTCTCCTTCTATGGTGATTGAAATTTTTTCAGGGTGTAGTAGTCTGGGCTGGCATCTGTGGTCTTTTAGAGTCTACCTCACATCTGTTTAGGCCCTTCTGGATTTTAGATTTTAGATTGAGAAGTCAGGTTTTATTCTTATAAGTCTGTCTTTCTATGTTTCTTGGTCTTTTCCTCTTGAAACTTTAATATTCTTTCTTTGTTCTGTATGTTTAATGTTTTGATATTGATATGGCAAAGGGATTTTCTTTTCTGGTCCAATCTATGTGGTATTCTGTGTGCTTCTTGTATCTTTATAGGCCTTTATTTCTTTAGGTTAGAAAAATTTTCTTCTAAGATTTTGTTGAAAATATTTTCTGGGCCTTTGAGCTAGGATTCTTTTTCTTCCTCTATTTGTATTACTCTTAGGCCTTTTCAAAGTATCTCTGGTTTCCTGGGTGTTTTATGTCAGGAAATTTTTACATATAAAATTTTCATTGACCTTTGTATCTGTTTCTCCTATTGTATCTTCAATGCCTGAGATTTATTCTTCCATATCTTGTATTATGTTGATGAGGCTTGCCTCTGTGGTTCCTGTTTGAATTCCTAAACTTTTCATTTTCAAAATTCTTTCAGTTTGAGTCTTCTTTATTGCTTCTGTTTCCATTTATGGGTTTTGAACAGTTTTATTCATTTCTTTGAACTGTTTGTTTTTCTTGGATTTCTTTAGGGGTTTATATTCATTTCTTTTTTTGTTTTTTGTTTTTGTTTTTGTTTTTGTTTTTCGAGACAGGGTTTCTCTGTAGCTTTGGAGCCTGTCCTGGAACTAGCTCTTGTAGATCAGGCTGGCCTCGAACTCACAGAGATCGGCCTGCCTCTGCCTCCTGAGTGCTGGGATTAAAGGCATGCACCACCACCGCCTGGCTATTCATTTCATCTTTGAGGAACTCTATCATTTTCATATGGTTAGTTTAAAGGTCGTTTTATTTTGCTTCAGCTATGTTGGAATAGTCAGGGCCTGCTGTAGTAGAATAGCTGGGTACTCATGGGGACATGCTGTCCTGACTGTCATTTATTGCTTTCTTATGCTGGAATCTATTCATCTGGGTTTAAGGCGATTATAGGTCTAGGTGCTAATTTCTGGGTTCTCTTTGTTGGGTGAATGTTTTATTCCTTGGTTTCTCTTCCTCTCTGGATTTTTAGAGTATGTGCTGGTTGTATGTTGCCTGTTTTGCTGCCCTGCTCTGCTGGTGTGTTCATGGGGAATGCTTGCTGGTGTTGGGTGCAGGAATGTAGGGAAGAATGCAGGAACAGGAGGGAAGAAGAGCAGATCAGAGACTGATTACTTAGGTCTCGAATAATACAACAATCCTGTATTTCAAATAATTAATTAATAGCTTCTACTTTCTCTGAACTCGTTCCTATAGAAGAGTTGTCAGACCTGCTTGGCAAGGTCTTAAGGCCTGGAAATATCTAGGTTTACTACAGAGCAGAAAGGGCTTCGGCTTTATTTAAAACAATCCCTGTATGCAAAACAATTTACTCTTGTGCACACTGGTCCTATATAGGTGCTATGAATGCAGGACACTAGGCAAAAATGTGAGGGGACTGCCCCCACAGTAAATCTGTAGAGACAGTAAGTGGGATATGATGACCTTTCATTTGACTGATGGTCTGAATCTAATGCAAATGAAAGAATGAGAAGAGGAAATAGGACCCAATGATTACAGCTCTTGTTGAATTCAGACCTCGATGGATGGAGGCTTAGTAGAAACCACAAAGCAAGAAGGTCCCTTAGTGTGGTGTTTAGGTTTTCGTTGTGAATTAGTCACAAGCAGTAAACACACAGGTAGTTACCTAAAGTACATTTTAAGTATGAATTAACCTCCTAGGGAAGCTTGAGTTTCTGCACTAACATTGAAAGTGATATCAGCTTCTCCCTAGCAGAAACATAGACTGAGAGGAGCGAATATATAGCTAACATTTGGACTGACAAGATGGCTGAGTGTGCAAGGGAGCTTGTTTTACAAGCGTGGAATTCAACCCCTAGAATCCAATATGTGTGTAGTGTGCTTTTAGTTTGTGTGTGTGTGTGTGTGTGTGCAGGTGTGTGTGTGTGTGTGTCATTTTAGTGAGTAAGTGAATGAGAGTATGTGAGAAGGTGAGTCAGTTTGTAGAAATGCATTCCCGTATGTGGGTATGTGTGCTCTCTGTGTTTTAGTTGTGAAGTGTGTGCATTTGTCATGTGTTTTAGTATTTCAGTGTGTGTGGCTGTTATTTTATAAGTGCCCACTGTGTTACTGTTTATATAGATGAATGTCTGTAATTATAAGTGACTGTGTGAGTGTGAGCATGCCAGTGTGCTATTATGTGTGTTTGAGTGTGTGCATGTGACTAGGTGCTAATGTGTGTGAAAGAGATGAGTATCCGTTCAGTGTGTGTCTCACTGACTGAAAGTGATTGTGTGAGATTGTGTACATATGTGTACGAATGTGATGTATGTGTATGAATGTATGTATGTGTGCGTATGTGTCTATGTGTGTATGTGATGTGCGAGTATGTACATGTGTCATGGTGTGTGTGCACATTGTGTAGATGTGTTATGTTTGCAGGTACATGTACTTGCATGCATATGTGTATGTGTGTATACATTTGTATGTTTGTTGTATGTTTAGTGGGGGTTTATGCGTGTGTCATATATGCATGGGTGGTGTATAAATATGTGTGGACCAGAAGAGAACAGAACTGTCCTGTTATTCTCTGCCTTACTTGCTCAAAACAGATATCATGATGGAGCTAGAACCAGACTGACTGGCCAGTATCCCAGTGAACCTCATGTGTCCTTGCCTGGCAGCAATGAGATTGTAGGTATGTACAGCCACACCCAGACTTTTATGTAGGTGCTGCAATCAAGCTGGGGTCCTCAAGCTTGTACAGCAAGTGATCCTAGTCACTGAACCATATACACCCCCCCCATTTCTTTAATTCTCTGAATGTGACTGTGTGTGTGGTGTGTGATAGCTTACTCTTTTTATAATGTATAGCCAAGAAGGGGCTTCATCGTGGCCAGAAAAACCTCTGAGCTGTGTATCTCTGAGCCAAGTTTCTGTCAAGAGAGTTTATCTACAATTAGATAATGCTTTGTGAATATAAATGCTCCTTTGGCTACAATCTCCTAATTAAAGGAGTGGAGGATCACCAGGGTTGGGAATGCCCTTTTTTAATTGGTCTAGCATGTTTTTAAAATAATTTTTATCTGTATCAAAATATAAATTTCTTATTAAATATGCCAAATCCAAGAACTCATCAGAAATGTCAAACTTTTCTTATCATCTTATAGTGAACTAAAGAAAGCAGTCTAGACTGGAAATTAACAATAAACACACAATTTGTCAAATCACAATTCTCTTAAATCCATTTTAATCAAAAGACAAAAGAAAGTTTTCTCTGATGGGTAAGAATCCAACTGCATTTCTGCTTTTAAGTAATTGTCTCAGTCTTTGAGCAACAGCAAAAAACTTTTAGGCTACCCTCCTCATATTTGAAGAGGGGCTTCAGTCACTCCTTATAACGAGTCTTTTTACTATGAGGGGAAAACTGAGGTCTCAGTGCTCAGGTCTTTTTTTTAGCAGCAGATTGAATGCCATACTGGCAAAATGAGTACTATGTCCCAAAGTGTAAAACAATTAAATGTTCAGTCTGCAATTTTGGGCTGACTCTAAGGTAAATGGGACTCCTTAGGTCTGGAAGTTTGAGTAGCAAGTATATCAAGAGGCAGGGAATCCCAGTTGTCACCACAACCTTCTTACCCTTCTCAGAT
This sequence comes from Ondatra zibethicus, assembly GCA_004026605.1. Lineage (NCBI taxonomy): Eukaryota > Metazoa > Chordata > Mammalia > Rodentia > Cricetidae > Ondatra > Ondatra zibethicus. The sequence goes on from PVIU01016442.1 coordinate 17,283, forward strand.
TGCAGCAAGTTGTAGTAAGTGGGGAGCATTGGTTCAGGGGTTTCCTCGACTTGCAGCATGGTGGTATGACGAAATCAGGATCACAGGTTTAGGAAACTCTCTCTGCTTGTTTTATGGAGTCATCAGTGACTGTGATGTCATCAGGACTGGCATTCCTCTGCTGTATGCATCAAACTGGACATTCTGGAAGCTCTCTTGCTTGATCCTCATCCTATCAAAAAACACAGACATGCCCTCGACCCCATATTACTGCAGGATCAGGTCCTTCCAATAATTCAGTGCAAGGGTCTCCCCACCTTGCTTTAGCAAAGCTTACCTTGGTGCCATCATGCCAAAATCTGTCCACAGCAGATTGCTCATGGACGTCCATATTCGAGAAGTTTAGTGTAAAAAGTGCATGGTTCAAGGCATTATATAGCATTTGAGGATATAATTTTTTGTTTTTATTTTTTGAAGTTGTGTTTTTAAGGCGCCATGGGCATGCTCTATGTTTCCTTGTCCTTGAGGAGTATAAGGAATGCCTGCCTTCCATTTGACATTCCATTGGTAGCAAAATTGTTGAAATGCTTTACTAGCATATCCAGACCCATTATCCATCTTTGCGATTTTTGAGGTCCTCGTAAATGAGAAACATTTTAACCAATGACTTAGTACAAGCTTAGTGGTTTCCCCAGTTTGTGCAGTGGCCGTCAAGAATCCTGAATATATATATAGATTGTCAGAAGCACAACTCCTAATCTGCCAAACTTTGTAATATGCATTGCATCCGTTTGCCATAAATTATTAGGAAGTAGTCCTTGGGGATTTATTCCCAGTTGAGGTACAGGTAAATATTGTGGGCGTACATCAATCACATTGCTTAACCATTTGACGAGCAGCTTGTCTTGTTAATCTAAATTGTTTTCTTAAACTTATTCCATTTACAACATATGCAGCTCTTCCATTGGAAGAACCATCTGTAAAAATTAACATAGCATCCTTTAAGGGATCTTTTGCAACAACTTTAGGAAAAATAAAGGGATATAGTTGTGTGAAATGCAGCAATGAATCCACTGGGAAAAGATTATTAATCTGGCCTTCAAATTGGGCTAACACAATTGCTGAAGAATCACTATTTTGAAATAACAAATCAATCTGTTGCTTAGTATAAGTAACATCGATCATAGCCAGTTCTCTGCCAAAATATTTCCTAGATTTCATCCTGCTCTTCTGTGCTATGCAAGCTACTGCTTCAAAATAAGAGTTTAATACCTTAACTGTTGAAATGGGAAGGTATAACTATAATAATGGACAGTTTTGTCTTAATACTGCTGTAGGATTAAGTTTTGTAGGTAACATTCATGCTTGCCAAGGCTGATCATAGATAATATAATGTACTTGCTATCTCTATAAAGCGTACTCTACCTGGGTGAGTACCTATCTGGCAGCTTCTGTAAGATGTCTAGCGGAACTTGGATCATTGTTCCCTTTAAGGATTTCACTTAGTGGCTCAAGATCTCCCATGGGATATTTTAAATAAGGTTTTTACCATCGGATATTTTATTAAAAGTTTGTAAGCTACCTTTTTATCTAAGTTGCAAGTCTGTCTAGCTGACAGGCTTAACTTGCACTTATTTGTATTTTTACAGACACCTGTCTGGACCTGGGGCTGCAGTTTCCTGAAGCTACCTTTTTGTGGCTTGGCTGTCAGGTCAGGCTAGGCTCGTACCTCTACCAGCAGCTGGACTGCGTGGCAGAGCACAAGTCATGCTCTCTGCTTGGCAGTATCCCACCTGGGTCTTGAGACCAAGAGGTGCTGTCCCGCATTGCCTGCTGTGCCTGGCACAGGCCAGTGTTAGAGGCGGCTGACTAGTTTACAGGCTCTCGAGTGTCCGGCATTGTAGCTTCCCTGAGGCTGCAGCGTGAAACCACAGACTAAGGGGGGTATAGCCATGCTGATTTTTAGTATGCTTGCTTTTGCTTTTTTATTTTTATTTTAATTTTATTTATTTTTTGGTTTTTCAAGACAGGGTTTCTCTGTAGCTTTGGAGCCTGTCCTGGAACTAGCTCTTGTAGACCAAGCTGGCCTCAGTATTGTAATCACAAAATTAGGAGAATTCCTGAATCCTCTCCTCTGTTAAAAAGCCATAGATTTATCCATTATAGGTTCCTTGGCTCATGGGCCAAATAGTCTCCAGTCATTTCCATTGACCTGCTCTGGGTGCTGACTGTGGGAGGTATAGCCCTTCTAACTTCCCTGTCTCCTGCCTTTCCTGGCTCCACAGCACAGCATGGTTGGACCCAGCTGGCCACGGCCACAGAGTGTAAAGTTTGAGTCAGTTTTGAAGCTCTAAACCTTCATTTTAGATGACCTTTTTCCAAAGATGGAGACCATGTCATGAGTACTGACCAAAGACTTAGAGTTGTTAATGACATGGGCACTTATAACACAAAACTTCCAACTGTTCTTCTTCCAACTGACCAGTTTTGTCACATCCCAGAGGCTTTCTGAAGCCGCAGCATTCAGCAGACACATAACTACCCAAGATGTGCATCCGACATTACAACCACTTTTCTGAAGAGATAAGTGCATAAATTAGAGGATCCCTAATTTTAACTTGTCCTAGAAGAATTCCTGGTTTATGTAGTAAGAGGCGCGGCCACATTCCCCGTGCCCAGCTAACTTAACCCCCGAAATAATTAAACAGTAACTATATTCATTTAATTACTGCCTGGCCCATTAGTTCTAGCCTCTTCTTAGCCAACTCTCACATCTTAAACTAACCCATTTCTATTAATCTGTGTTTACCACGAGATCGTGGCTTACCAGGAAAGATTCAGCATGTCTGACTCTGGTGATTTCATGGTGACGGCTTTCTTTCTCTGTCTCTTCTTCCCAGCATTCTGTTCTCTTTTCCCCACCTATCTAAGTGCTGCCCTATCAAAAGGCCAAGGCAGTTTCTTTATTCAACCAATGAAAGCAACACAAATACAGAAGGACCTCCTACACCATTTCCCCTTTTTCTGTTTAAACAAAAAAGAAAGGCTTTCACTTTAACATAGTAAAATTACATATAACAAAACAGTTTTCAAGCAAGAACTACAGTTACCATATTTATATCTACTTTATCTTTTATCATAACTAAGGAAAACTAGAATTATAACTATCAATTCTTCAACTCCATCAAAGACTCCAGAAGGATAAAATATTACCTAAGTAAACAAGAAGTAAGCACCTTCTAAAACTCTAGAAGTGACAGAGACATCTCGCTACCTGACAGTCACCCAAAGTTCCTCTGTACTGTTGGGGCATCCATCTTCAGCCTACAGGCCCATAGTATCCAGCAGGCTTTTCCATGAAGCAGGAAATTTCAAAGACAGTTCAGTCACTTTCTTCTGTATCCTGCAGAATGTCTCGCAGACTCTTTCATGAATCAGGAACCCCGAAGGATCATCTCACCTTTAGGCAAGTTCAGCAGTCCTCTCTCTGCAGGTTCTTTGTGTCCAGTTTATGCAACAGTCCAGGCAAGAGCAGTTTCTTGCCTAAATGGCTAACAAACTCCATAAGGAGCCTCTTCGATGCCCATCCTCCTCGTGAAGTAGATTGGTGCTGCCGGGAGCAGACCTGTCTCATTTTCATGAAAAGCCCTAAGTTATTAAAACATTAAATGCCATATTCTGTAGTCTTTGAAAGATATGAAGAATGCCTATTTAACTGAAATATTTCTCTATATGTCTAGAAAATCTAACTAACATGACTACAAGCTTGACTATTATCGATGATTATCCATTAACAACCTAAATTTCCTAATTATACATTACATTTTTAAATGAACTACACAATCACAATACCTTAATCAAGATCAGAAATACATATACATATAACAAAATTGACCTTAAACTTGTATCAATAAAGCAAAATCCATACCAATGCAAATTATTCATATCTATATCAGGTTTACCTTTTAAATTCGCTTTCTCTCCTAGTGACCTTAGATGTATTTGTGGGTTTAAATGCCATTATAGACTGAGAAAGCCCAAGTCAGTCTCTAGAGCACAGCTTTCCCTTAAACACTCCAGCTAGGGAGCCATGTAACATGCTCCACAGCTCTTTTTCCATCCAAAGGGTATTTGAAATGCAGTGTTTTTCAAACCAAGCACCCTTGTATCTCCCTACCTCTGCTGAATTTTTCCAGTCATAGCATTTGTAGATTATATTCTGTCATTCATTTTTGAGTTTTTACTTTCATTTCTTATACTTCAAGTATAAACTCTGAGAAAGCCCTGTTAGGTTGACCTTCAAAATGTGTTCAGAACTTGTACTTAGATTTTAAGACAGAGTCTTTGGGGTTATTGAACTCTACTATTTTGAGGTAAAAATTTAAGCATCCAAAAGTTTCATTGAGGGAATTCAAGAAGTATTCTTTAGTATTCATGTTGTGTAACTATTCCTGGAGAGAATACTCCATTTATTCCAAATAGGAAGGGCAATAACAGAAGGAAGAATTCTGTCCAAGTTTTTGGTGGTTTGCCAAAAAATAGCCCCCAAAGTGAGTGCCACTAGTAGGAGGTGTGGCTTTGTTGAAGTAGGCCTGGCCTTGTTAGGGGGATTGCAACTGTGCGGATGTAATGTTTCCTATGTTCAGGCTTCACTCAGTGTGATACTTAATTCACTGCCTGTTGCCTTTGGATCAGAACGTAGATTTCTCTAGCACCATGTCTGCCTGAATACTACCATCCACCAATCTCCCTGCCATGATGATAATGGACTAAACCTCTGAACGTGTAAGTCAGCACCTCAATTAAATGTTTTCTTTTATATGAGTTGCCTCGGTCATGTGTCTCTTCCCAGCAATAGAAACCCTAACTAAAACAAATTTTATTTTGTTGATCCAATGATGTAGTGTTTGGGATCACTTACAGGAACATGGGTAAGGGATTATGTACAGGAGCATGGCTGACTTGGGCAGCTACATCACTGCACTCTGACCGTGTGACCTCTCATGAAAGCTGTGTCTTTGAGTTCCCTGATAAACCTTAGGTGGCTACACCACTGAAGTCTCATCTCTCAGTGTTCCAGTTTTCTGGCTACTTTACCCATGTTTTCTGCCATTTGGACATGTATCCTTTGCTGTATTCCAGAAATCCTGGCACCATGTACTCTCATGTCTCAGGAATGTTTAATGTCCTCCCTAATTTCTTCAATGATATACTATTTGCTGTTGTTGTTATTTTGGAAATAGGATCTCTGCTAACCCCATAATCACTGCGTACTTGAGGATTCCCTTGTACTCATGATCCTTCCGTTTCCACTCCCCTAGTGCAAGGATTGTAGTTGTATATAGCCACATCCATATTATTTTTGGAATAAAATTCATAATTAACTAAGTTCAGTAAAATTGCCTTGAAGTCTAAAACAGTACAAAAGGAAATAACAAAATCTCAAGGGATCTAAGTAGAGAATTAAGTTTTGAATTTATCAGAGTTTTCTCTAGCTGACTAGATACAACACAAACACACACAGTTTGAGCCAAGGATCTACAGTTGGAATGGGGAAATAGCACTTTCATTTTGATAACAATTCAAAATACCTAAGAATAAATTTGACATTGGTTACAGAGCTTCCACAGAGAAAAATGACAATATTGGAGAAATAAAATTAAATACGAACAAGTGGAAGAAAATGTATTCTACCTTCATAATAGAGAAGATGACATATTGAAATATAAATTTTCACAAAGTAATATATGCACGCATGCAATACATTTTATGTTCTAGTAGTCTTCTCTTTTATTGGATAAATTTTCATCAAATTTATATGAAACATTAATGACGTAGTGATATTTTATTTATGTTTTAACACATAAAGCTTGCCTAAAACCAAGAAGGGCAAAGCTAAACCCCTAGAGGTCAGGCAGTAGTGGCACACACCTTTAATCCCAGGATTCGGGAGCCAGAGGCAGATGGATCTCTGTGAATTGGGCTACACAAGATCAATGCAGAAACAAATTTAGGGGATGGTGGCTCACACCTTTAATCCCAGTACTAGGGCGCCACTCCTTTAATCCTAGCACTAGAGGGGATATAAAATGGAAGGGGAGACAGACTCTGGATGCTGTCTTCGGTCACCCAGCCTTGGTAGAGGTAGGACTTCCCAAGTGGTTTAGCTGCTTTGCTTTTCTAGTTTCCAGATTGAACTCCAATCTGTCTCTGGGTTTTTATAATTCATGCTAAAAATGATGGATATAAAGTTTACAAAAATATAAGTGAAGCTTGTGTCACTGGAGTTTAGAATATATAGAGCGCTGGTAGGGAACATTCTCATTTCAGGTGACTTATCTGAGTTGAGTTGAATATCTGAAACCACGGAGTTTGAGTTGCCTTTTGAATGTATCTGTTATAACTACATCAAGCATGTCTTCATTAGATTAAAGGATCCAAAGTCTCCCTGCAAGTCAGAATGGCTGAGAACATTAGAAGATTTGTTATAGGCACACAGTTCCCTGAGAATAGCACCATTGTAGGAAGCAGGGGCATGTCATTAGGTAGCGGTAGAAATCAACACTGTGGTTCCCCTTCTGGAGGAAATAGTAACCCAGTTCAGTGAACTTAAGACTGGCTAGCTGTGGGCAAATGTGGCATACCTGGAAAATTCATGCTCACTCTGCTTCTTGTAGAGCATGATCTGAAGATATCTAGAGTTTCCAGACATTTCTGGGTAAATCAGGATTTATGAGAGAAATGTGAGGAACTTGTTAAAGTTACAACTTTGCTACATAGAAATTAACATCATGGTTAATACAATCCACCCGATGGAGGTCAGTACCATTCTTGACAGTTAGTATGCTTGGGAAGAGAATGCAGATCAAGGAGAGCCAAGACCTGTATGGGGAAGACAAATAGAGTATATAGAGTGAGATCAAATTCAACACATATCCTTCACGTTTAAATGAAGCATATTATAGGTGTATTATAAAGATAGTAACAGTTATGCCTTGCATCAGAGAGCACAACAAGGCAGAACAGTTTGATGGACAGAATCCATGGAACAAAACCATCATCTATGAAAAAGTGTCCAGGTTCTGGATAATTTGACAGTGGAACTGCAGATTGAGGTACAGTTATGTGAAGGCTATTTAACAGTCTTTGGGTAGGTAGTGATGTTACTTGTGTCATTAATATAGGGGTAGGAGGGTCCTGAGATTTGAAAACATTTCCATTCATTCAGTGGGAAGTCACACCTAAATATTTGCTGTGATGGTTTTATCTTGTGACCTTCAGTCTTCGACATTCAGAAGTCAAGAGTTTGTTCTCTTTGTATCATTTGAGGAATGTAAAACCTCTGTGTTTACTGTCGGACTCTATAAGTTTCCTGTATTTTCCCAGTCCTATTGGGGACAAGGAATGCCTTCCATATCAACATTTGGTGGAAATGACATTTGACAAATATAAGAACATACGACATACTTGTTTCTTTGTCAAATTCGTCTGTTTTTGTCATAAACTTGAAAACATTTTGTAAACAGAGGCTACTAATTCCTTTCCCAGCCGCACAGACCCCAAATAAACACACAGACACTATATTAATTACACCATTGGTTGGCCTATTAGATCAGACTTCTTATTAACTAACTCTTACATGTTAAATTAACCCATTTTTATTATTCTGTGTATTGCCACAAGGCTGTGGCATCTTCTTTGACACCTACGTGGTGTCTCCTAGAGTCTGCCTACTCTCCATATATATCTCTGTTTGGATTTCATGCCTGGTTTACTCTGCTAAGGCATTGGCTGAAACTGCTTCTTTATTAACCAATGATAATAAAACATAGTCACAACATACAGAGTGGAATTCCACATCATCTCCCCTTTCCTATCGAAATAAAAAGGAAGGTTTTAACTTTAACATAGCAAAATTACATATACAAAATAGTAATCAAGCAAGAATTATAGTTACAGTATTTAGTCCACTTACATTTGGCAAATTAAGGAAAATAATATCCTATATTTGTGAATCTAAAGTTTTATATCAAATTTATATTTATCATAAAAAGGAAAACTATAACTATTTGTCTCCAACTCCATCAAAGACCACAGAAGGATATACTATTACCTAAGTAAATAGAAAGTGCATTGTAAGCAACTTCCAAAGCTCGAGAATTGACAGAGACATTTTGCTGCCTGTCACCCAAATACTTCTGTAACATTGGAGCATCCATCTTCAGCTTACAGGCCCATAAAATCTTGCAGACTTTTCCATGAAACAGGAAATTTGAAAGACTGTTTAGTCTATATTGGCAGTTTGTCAGTCACTTTCTTCTGCGTCCTGAAGAATATCTGGCAGACACTTTCATGAAGCAGGAACCTAAAGGACTGTCTCACCTCTTTAGGCAAGTTCATCAGTATTTTTACCGTGGGTCCTGCATGTCCAGTTCATACAGCATGCCATCAAGAAGTCCAAACAAGAGCAGTTTATTGCCCAAATGGCTAGCGAATTCCATAAGGAACCTCTTCAATGCCCATCATTCCTTTTGAAATAGATTGATACTGCCAGGAGCAGATGTGTCTCATTGTCATGAAAAGTCCTAGGTTCTTAAAACATTTTAAATGCCATGTTCTGTAGGTCTTTAAAGATTTGAAGAATACCTACATGTCTGAAATATATCTCTGTGCATCTAGAAAACATAACTAACATGGCTACAGGTTTGACTATTATAGATGACTATCTAGTAACCTGTATTTTTTAACTATACGTTATATTTTTTAAATGAGCTGCACAAACACAATACCTTAAACAAGAGCAGAAATACATATACACTGTAACAAAATTGACTTTAAATTTATATCATTAGACCAAGTTTCATACCAATACAATGTATTCATCTCTATATCTTATCTCACTTTAAAATAAAATAAACATTTATAAACAATTATTTTGAGAATTTGGGCATAGTTTTTTTCCAAACTGCTTCCTGCTGTTCATTGGGCGAATTATTTTTAGGGTTCATGGAGACCTTGTTCCATCAAACCATATTAGCCTGGAAGGAACCCACAGGTTCTCAAGTTCTGTAGAAACAAAATCTGAACCTCTTTTCCAAAGCAACGTATCCTTAGACCCAAATTCTGAAGTCAAGATACCTTTATGTTTATTTAACTTAGCAGCCCCAGAATCAAATGTCTCTCTGCAGTCAAAAAGATCAAGGAAAACACGATAATATATATAATCCAGACTCTCTCTATATATTCCATCTTTATGTGGCTTATTTTTCTTTACTCCTTTAATCTATGACTGTTTGTACTCTTTTATATTACTTTACTGTCTCTTTAAAGACTTTGCTTTTTAAAAAAAACCATTTACCTCTTTTTATAACTGTCTAGATTCTTTTCCCTCTATCTCCCAGCCTATATACATTTTTAAACACACTGTGACCTATTCAGAGGTTTATTTTTGTTGGAATCTGTCTTTATTGCATATGTGTAAACATTTTCTGAGCAGGACTACTTTTTTTAAAAAATACTAGACAGGAATGGCTAGGACCAACTAAGCAGCCTTGCCTATTGGCTCTACCCAGTTCAATCAACATGGCAAAGGCAAGTTCACCACCTCTGTGAGCCACACTCACCACCCCAGCTTCAGGGACAAAGAGGATCTGTGTCACTATTAAGCAACTAGTAGCACACTGCTCACAAATCCCATTTAAGTGCAGGACCTCCAGAATAAGCCAGAAACCCTGCTGCCAGCATGAACCAGGAAGCAGGCTCTTAAAGGGATTGCACAGTTTTTGCTGTTAACTCTGAGTCAGGAAGATTTCTCTTAAATGAATCATGCCTCTGCTTGTCTCTAGCAAACAGAACCTATCTGAAAACATGCAGCTACAGAGAAGCTGTGTTTGGCTCCCATTTTGTGTGTCTTGAAGCCCTCTTTTTTTTGTAAAAGCTTTTTTTAGGTCTTACATGGATCCATGCCCCAGACAGAGCATGGCATTTTGTAATCAGACTGCTCGTTTGTTTCCCACCTGTCCAGACCCAAACAATAACACAGAAACTATATTAATTACAACACTGCTTGACCAATGACTCAGGCATATTTCTAGCTAGCTCTTACATCTTGAATTAACCCCATTTCTATTAATCTCTGTATCACCATGAGCTATGACCTACTGGGAAGGTTCCAGGGACATCTTTCTCCTTCAGCAACCACATGGCATCTCCTTGACTCCACCTACTCTCTCTACATATCTCTGTTCAGATTTCCCATCTGGATTTACATGGTGTAGTTGGGGGGGGGATCATAAAAAGTGTTAGAATTTCCTGATTTGATTGGTATTTACTAGATGACATTAGAGAAATATTACTAGATGTTTTATCATCTGGTGTTGTCTTGGATTCAATTATTTTAATGTCTTTCAATGGCTCAGAGGAGGTGAGGCTTCCAGTTTATTAACTATGTCACCACTTGCAAAGATACTAGGGCTAGCAAAGTGGAGTTACGTGTTTGCAGGGATCCCATAAAGATCCACTGGGATTCCTTTTAAACAGGGTGTTGTCACTGGGACTTGGGATGTCATCTGTCCTCAATTATATAATCCATTCTGTCGAAGATAGAATGACTTAAAAACGGGAGTGGGAGGAAATGAGTATGTTACATAGAGATAAAATCTTTGTGAACATGGGACCTTTAGAGATTATTTCTTGAAAACTTATAAGGGAAGATATGATGACTTGTAAATGTCCTTGAAATTTAGAAGTTTATAGTGCCAAAGCTATAGTTAAGAGGGTGATCCATTTCTGGGATTATTTGTTTGATATCATCTATATATTAAGTATTTACTCAAAGAGATGGTGTGTCTTCCAATTAAACATGCTTCTTGAGGGTGATCAAGCAGGTTAAAATTCTATTGTATACTTTATTTGAAGACACAGACTTATAAAGCTCAGGGGGTAAAATGAGAGTTTATAATATCTGCAGCACACAGTACCAATATAGATTTAATAAGCCTTAATTATTGAGTCCTCATATGTGTAAGCAGAGACTGATCATTCATTCCCAGCTGCCCAGACCCAAATAATCACACAGAAACTATATTAACTACAACACTGTTTGGACAATAGCTTAGGCATATTCCTAGCTAGCTAGCCCTTACATCTTAAATTAATCTATTTATTAATCTGTGTATTATCATTAGGCTGTGGCTTACTGGTGCTGGCATGTTACTCTTTGGCAGCTACATGGCATCTCCTTGACTCCACCTAATCTCTCTATACATATATCTCTTCCAGCCTTGCTATGTTCTGCCCTGCCATAGGACAAAGAAGCTTCTTTACTAACCAATGGTAATAAAACATATTCATAGCATACATCACATAGGCAAGCAATGTAGACTAGGAAAGAATCCTCTGGTGATAGTCTGGCCATATCATCGGCATCTGATGTGGGATACAGTGGGAAAATATAGTTGGTTCACTGTTTACAATAATGCATCTAGTCATGGAAAATATCACTTCTCTGAGAAAGCCATCAGTGTGGAGTTTCATTACAAAAGACATGTGTATCAATGATGACTTTGGCTAGAAAATGGCACCAGAAGTAACCTATGTGTGTGGTTCAATTATCCAGAGCTTGGATGTGTTTATGTTCCGGAGTATCTTTAGAAAACATTAACTATTATAAAAGATCACAGTCATCACTGGATATTTTGACTAGGAGTAAAATCAGCTCAGATTACCAGCAAGGCATGGCAGGCTTGTTTATATCTGTGGGACTCTGATTCAGATAATATAAATTAAATTTCTGATAAAATGTATGCTATGACATTACATAATCCTCTGGTATTGTATGAGTAGAGACTATGTAATCCAAATAGAATGAGAAAACCCACTGACACGTGCAGATAGGTCCTTTAATAAAGATATATGTGTGTATGTATATGTATATATATATATACTTTATATATCTATTTTTGGTATAACAGGCCATACCAATCGATCATTAGCATTTATACATAAGCAATTTTAAAATACAGGTCTCTTAAAGTATCTTGGAAAAAAACAAGGGAATTGCTTGTTTCTACAAAAGGGAACCTTTGTATGTTGCCTTTCTATGGATTGGAATCAGGACACAGCAGAGTTTAATTGGAATTCCATCTCTCATCTACAAATTCCATCCTGTGATACAATGGATCTGTTTATATACTATGGAACTCAAGACCCATGCAGACCAACTCTCCTCTTGGGTCCCTCCAAAGCCTTCTACAGAGAATACATTCTCCAGATTCTTGGAGTTCTAATCTTTGAGTTTCGGAGACTGTTGACTGCTCTTCTCATGTGTAACTTGCCTTCCAGACCACACGTGATGCATGTTCTTGTTTGAAGGTCAGGAGAAACACTTATTGATCAATCCCTTCTAATTGCTACTTCCCAAAAGGATGAGCACTCTATCCATACCTACTCTAGATATGTCAATAAGAAAGCTGTTATCTCTTAAACACTGCTCATGAATATCCAGATAAATCAGCTTGAGGGCAGGAAGAGGTAAAGCATTCAAGGTATATGTACATAATATATACACAGGAGTAGGTGAGGCTGAAGCAACATATTTTTTTTATTTGCAGAAAAGAACTAAAATTTAGTGCTTTAGCTCCCTGACATATACACGGAGATAAAACTGAGGGTGAGTTTCTAAGCAGCATGGGTTGAAGGTTATGTGTCCAGCTATCAGCATATGAGAGTCCAGTATCACACACAAGAGCTTCTAACAGAACCCATGGCAAAGGCCTCCATGTTAATACTCATCAAAGAATGGAAAGCTGAGGTGAGCCTTGAACCTGCAATGAGAGAGAACAATGCACAATGCACCTGATGACTATTTCTAGTTTAAGATTTCTACAGAGATGGCCACTGAGGTAAAAGTTGAAAACTTTTTTTTTCTGATAATCCATATGACATGTGTTCTTACTTTTACAAGCAGTATTTCATAATAGAACTGAGGAAGAATAAATGAGCAGTTCTGACACATTTTCCTTGGAACTTAACACATAAAGAATCCAGAGTTAATCATTCAAATATATACACCTTTCTGTAAAGCAAAAAGACGACCATTTCTTTTTACTTCAAAATCGCAATGAAGCAGAAACTGATTTTTATCTTGTTTTGAATTGGGCAAGTCCAGTTATGTGCTTGATAATAATGAATACTTTGGCGGGATAGAGAGATGGTTCAGCAGGTAAAAGTGTTTGCTGCCATCCCAGATGACTTAAGTTAGATACTTGGGACCCACATGGTAGGAGGACAGGATCAATGGCTGCAAGTTGTCCTCTGACCTTCATATGCAGGGTTTGTGTGAGAACATATACACACCAAATTAAAAAGTAATGAAAAGTTAAAAACTACTCTTAAGTGATGAAGTAATTGATAGCAGCTTAGTGTCAGTTTTATTCAACCATTAATTATTCACTAACTGATAATAATACAGGCTATGCTATGTTAGATTCAGAACCAGAAGGAATGTCATTTATGAGACTAAAGTTCCATGTCCAAGGCATTTACTCTATAGCAGGATGAAAGTGATAATATGATTTATCATTTTAATAGGAACAAAAATCACTGAATGCTTGACAGTATTTCTATCTCTTTGAATAAGAGGTTATAGATTATAATAATAATGAAAATAATATAATTATAATATAATAAAAAGAGGTTAGATTAATTTCTCTTTATATTATACATTGTTTTGTGAATTATATAGAGTTATAGATTGCATGAAGGAGAGTAATGATTGTCCGTTGAGTATAAATAGTGTTTTATTTACCACAAAAATCCAGGCATTCTTGAGAAAATGTTTGTCTAAGTCCTGAACACACATACAATGCAAAGGAAATAAGAGGTTTGATATTATTAAAGCCAATTCCATAGGAAGAGGGGTAAGAGCTGCTGACCTGTAACACAGAGATGATGGAATTGCCTTTGGTCTGGTAAGAAATTGGGTAGATTTTAGAGATGATACTGTGAAATTGATCATTACAATATTGAACATGTGACATTGAAATACCCAGAATGTATAGCCATAGGCTACACATAGACTCAAAAGATCTGCCGGGATGATATAGACTCAGCAATGATGTAGGCTGTCCCAGCTCATTCCATGCAGCTGATACAAGAGGGACAGGTCCATCAGATCAAGGTGACCCTGCATCCACCTCTCTTTTGCTGTGTATAACAGAAAACTCTGACTGAGTCTAGAAAGATAATTCTAGAAATCTGTGCCTTTCTGACTCTAAGTGTTCTTTGGCTTCCTCATGCTGAGGTAACTTCTGACAGGCATGCTATTAATATACTTTCCTTCAGGAAAGAACTATCAAAATTACAAAAGTTATGAAAATTACTTACATATCAGCAGGAAAATACCATAAATTTCTGTCCAGGCTATCTAGAACTTTCATGTCATCCAAAGCCAACTGGAAATCAAAAACCTGTTATAGAAGAAGAAATGCTGCTATTTTAAATATATATTTATGGAGAACAATTATCAATCTGAAATAATAGATAATACTTAAAACATCTGAAGAGGTCCCCCCAATTTTTAAACTCATCAAGCAAAACATTGAAATCCAGATTAAAAAATTAAATGGAAGTATATTACATAATATCAGTATTATGTAATACTACAGACCAAGATTTCAAAGGAAGCTGGAGAATAAAGAAAGCTGGCAGGATTTAAAAGAGATAATGTCAGGTGTGTGGAAGATTCAGAGAAATACAGAGACAGTCTTGAAAATATACTTCAGTAATTATCATGGATACCGTTGTGTTTCTATATCCTAGCCACAGAAACTTAGAATGAGGGGAAAAATTCATATTACTTCAAGTAAGAGCTTCCCAGTTATTAATGAGTCCTGGTCAAAGGACTCTGAAACTGGCTGGAAGATGACTCATTAGATATAATTCCAACCAGTTTTATCATGAAAAAAGATGATCACTAACTGTTACAGTATTAACAAATGGGTCAATAACTGATTGGTGTTACTCTAAAAGGGTGTTGTAGAGAAATAGTAAAATACCAACAATTTAAACGCTGACAAATTTAGGTAAGAGATGTACTGCTTAATTTATTAAACTTTTGTACACTTGAAAATTCTAAAATTAAAACCGAAAGACGTGGGACGCATGAAGGACACAGCTTTAGTGCCCTGGTTCTGGCTTCCTTATCACCTGCATGTTCTCTCTGATTTGCTCCTCACTGAAACTCTTGGCCAGGACCACAATCCCACACTGCAGCTGGTAGCGAAGGGGAATCAGGGCAGGAGTCCGCTTGTAGTTCTTTGCCATGGCACAAAGAACTGGATCTTCCAAGAGAACTGGGGTATCCTCATTAATACTGGAAGGAAAGACCAATTTCAGAAATTTGTTGTGAGAAATTTCAGATGAAAATGGCCACAGGGTCCAGGAATTCTCAAATGCAGTCAGTGGACTAGTAGTTAATCATTCTCTGGAGCCTTTCTGAAATGTAACCCCACCTTGACTGAGAGTGAATTCCAGAAACCTGACTGTTGCAGAACTAGGAGTTGTGACTAAGAGATAACTTCTGCTGTTCTTATTACCAGTTTTTATATCTCTGAGTCCCCAGAGCACCATAGGCAACCAGAATGATGTCATTCATCTTGCAGTAACCCAGTAACTTGCTCTGATTAAGGTAAGGCTGGCATTCGACCTGTAAACAGAATGTAAATGTATAAAATTATATGAAATTGCTTATTAATATAAAAAATATTAAAGGGAAAGAAGTTGAATAAAATAATCAATATTAGCATAAAATTTGAATTTAGAGTATCAATACCATATCATGATTTTTTCAAATAAATTTAATATCTCTTTTAGAAAGTTAAAATACAATAACTTTATTGATATTCAGTAACCCCATAGGCCAGATCTTGGATGCTAAATACCAATTTTTTCTGTGGGAGACATGAAAAATTCTATGAACTCATAGGGCTTTGAATATTGACTCGACTAATGCAAGGATTTGGTCAAATATTCAGTTGAAGTAAAGTCTGAAAGAGAACAGGAAGTTGTTAGAAATTTTGCCAATGATACTGAGTCTATTTCTGTATTAAAAGAAGAATAAATTACAGAGAAGGAAGAAGGGAGGGAGACACACAGAGAAAAAAGAGAGATAAAAGAGAGAGAGAGAAACAGAAGGGGACACGAAAGTATTGTCGTCTAATGATGGTGGTTATTATATTAATTCCTTTCTTACAGTATTAACAATTAAAGAAAAGAAATCAAAGTATAGTTTATCCTACATTTTGTAAGGTTTTTTTTGGATTTTATAACCAAACTCTTTTTTACCATAATATGTCATGTGAGAAAAGTAAATAGCAATATCAATATATATGTTAACATCAAAGGGGTAAATTTCACAGGTCTCATCCCTAGACATAGAACGACAGACAACTAATACTGCTGGGAGGAGGAGATTAGCTTCCCTAGGAGGAGCTCCCTTACTGGTTGTCCAGTGAGGAGCAGTCAGCCTTGAAATCATATACACACACAATTAGCAAAGACAGACTCGAAAACTAGATATCAAGAAATCAAATAATTAAAAAATGGGATACAGATCTAAACACGGTTCTCAGAAGAGGAAGCTCAAATGGCTGAGAAACACTTAAATGTTCAATATTCTTAGTCATCAGGGAAATGCAAATTAAAACTACTTTGAGATATCATCTTACACCAGTCAGAAACGCTAAGATCAGCAAAGCTCATGATGGTAAGGACGCACAGTAAGAGGAACACTTATCCAGTGCTGGTGGAAGTGAAAAATTGTACAGCCACTATGGAAATAAGGGTGGTGGTTCCCCAGGAAGATGGGTATTGATCTATGTCAAAATCGAGCTATACCAATCATGGACATAAACCCAAAGAATGCTTCATCCTATCACAGAGACACTTACTCAACCGTGTTCATTGCTATCCTATTCTATGAATAATAGCAGGAATTGAAAAAAAAAACAGATGCCCTTCAACAGAAAACTGGATAAAGAAAATGTGGTACATTAACTTGACTCAGTATTACTCAGCTATCAAAAAAAATCAAATCATGATATTTGGAGGCAACTGGAACTAGAAAAAAAAATCATCCTGAGTGAGGTGAACCAGACCCAGAAAAACAAATAGGATATGTATTCATTTATATGTGGATAGCAAACTGTTAAGTCAATGAAAACCAAATTACAATCCATAGAACCACAGAGGTTAGATATAGAGTAAGGGAGTAGAGGGTACAGATAGATCTTGTTAGGAAAGGGAAATTGTATATATAGTTACGGATGGATGGTGTGGGGGGAGGGACTGAAACAGGAGGATAAAGTGGAAAGGTACTGGGGAGATGGTGATGAGGGAGTAAATACAGGAGGGGCAGCTAATACTAAGGGCCATTTGCAAGGTAGAAAAGAAACCCAATGTGGTAGAAACTTCCTAAAATGTATACATAAATGAAGATGATCTAAATGAAATTACCAAATAATGGGGAAGACAGAGTCCTAACTGGCCATCTTTTGATGCCAAATGAAGCACTCACTACTGGTATTGGGGTACATCTAATTGAGTTGTTGGCCAAAGGGGTCCCACGGGAATTCCCAAACAGCCCAAGCTGTTGCCAAGACTTTAGCTTGCTCTCTGCAAACTGACAGCAAGACCCATTGCTGAAGACAGCACCTACACAACTCACTGAACGTGGGGAAGTTGAGCTAGCGCCTACATAGAGCCTTCACTCCTACATTCTAGAGTCTTTAGTACAGGAAGGTACTCTGTGTGCTACCTAAGCAGAAAAGTAAACACCAACCCAGGTGCAATCCTTTTGTTCTACAGTGGTTCCATGCCTGCAAGATATGCTAGTGTAACGGTGCCACAGATGCTTGTGGGAATAACAAAATAATATGTAATTTATCTTAAGGCCCACTCAGTGAGATTGAGCCCTGACATTACTTGGTTGTTACACACCTAAAACTAGATAGTCCTGGGACCTACAGTAAAGGCAGATGCTACTGTTCTTCCTGAAAGAACATAACAATAAAATGACTCTTAATGACATTCTGCTGTGTTCACTGCTCAGTGCCTTAATCAGCCATCATTAGAGTAACTTTGTTCTGCAGTAGATGTGGGTCTCTGGACACTGAGAGACGTTGGAACATCTATTCCTGAAGGGGATGTATCCATCAAATCTCTGGCCCCAGAGTTCAGGGGCCTTTATGGAAGAGGAAGTGGAAAGAGCATAAGAGCCAGTTGGGATGGAGGACACTAGGAAACAAAGGACCACTAAATCAACAGAGTCAACACCCATATGAATTCACAGAGTCTGAGGCAGGTTGCACAGGGCCTGCACAGCTGTGTGCGAGATGGTGTCCTAGACCAGAAAGAAGTGGATCGAAGTCTCCATCTCTAACACAGAATCGATCTCCAACTGATAACCATTTGTAAATGAAAATTTAGTTTCCTCCAAGGTGTTCTCACTAGGGAAACAAATTACTCTTAAAGGTAGGCTGCATGCCCAGTAGTATATGGCCAACAGAAACAAATTTAATAAACATCTTCAGATGTTTCTTGTCTCATAATGTCACTTTTTAAAATTTATCTTATCTACCTAATCTATCTATCACCTTTTTATATTTTTATGTTTAGATAAATATATGCCCTAGGACCTTTGCATATATATTATGATTTCCAGTTTAATGCTTTGTATGAATTTCTGAGTGTGCAAACCAGTGCATTTCTGCATCTTGTGCCTTTTCTGGAGCTGATTTCCTTCAGTTTGTTTTGTCTTATTCTGATGTATTAGTCTTTGCTCTATTTTATTTTATTTTATTTTATTTTATTATTATCCCTTAGGAGCTTTTTGGTTTCCTAATGAGAGCTACAATGGGGATGGATCCAGATGGGAGAGGAGGTTGGGAGAAATGTAGAAGGAGGGAAAACTGTAATCAAGATATATTGTGTGAGAAAAATGTATTTTCAATAAAAGGAAAAAAATCTTACCTTTAAAAAGAAGAGATATGGCTATGTCTACCTTTACTAAATGATCACATCTGACATCACTAGTTGCTAGATTATTTAAGGTCTGGCTTAATTTTAACTCTGGCTGCCTTCAGTTAAAGTTGGAAACTTCACTAATTTTTAACTTCCTTTGATCTAATACTCTAACTATAATGATGGATGAGAGCACTTAATTTTTTCAGTTGGTGTGTTGTGTAATATGTAGGAGTGAACACTTATTTCTATAATTTATTTTCAATGGGTTCTTAAATACGTGTTCAGATATGGACACTTGCATTTGCCTGTATTATAGAATATGGAATAAATCAATCATTTTAGACCAGTGGTTCCCAACTTTGGGCCATGATCCCTTTGGGTCAAATGACCCTTTCACGGGATCACATATCAGATATCTGGCATGTCAGATACATTACAATTCTTAACAGTAGCAAATTACAGTTATGAAGTAGCAATGGAAATAATTTTATGGTTGAGAGTCACCATAACTTAAGGAATTGCATTAAAGGGATGCAGCATTAGGAATGTTGAGAACAACTGTTTAGACACACTGATATGTTGTATCTTATTCCAAATGTTCTAAAAGTTTGGATGTGATTCGTTATATAACTGATGTACAAAACATTACTTCTGTGTTATTTCTTTGATACTTATATTTGAAAATAATATGTCACTTGAACCCAACACATACATGTCACATTTTTCCAACTGAGAACACGTGTCTTCCTTTTTTTTTTCTAAGACAGGGTTTTGTTTTGTTTGTTTTTTCCTGTGTAGTCCTGGCTATTCTGAAACTCACTTTGTAGCTCAGGCTGACCTCAAACTCACAGAGATCCATCTGCCCTTGCCTCCCAAATACTGGAATTAAAGGCATGCATCACCACTGCCAAGCCCACATTTCTTTTATGTGAGTTATAAAAAGTATCTCAGATCACATCATCAGCACACAATTGATGCGGTTAGGCACTGGATCAACTCTTAAGTATTGCTACAGTTTCCTCAGTGTGGATTTCATCTACTACCTGTATTTCCCTACGCTCCACTGTTCCTTTATTGACTTGGTCTCTGGCTGATCATTAGTTTATCAGGTATAAGTGATGAATCTTCCTTCTGAGGTGTGGCTAATGACTTCATCTCCAGATGATAGTCTTGACTTCTCTAAACTCTTTTCACACCATGGTCTCTCCGCATCACTGTTTTGTTTTCCAAGCAAAGACACAATTACAAGCCCTTCAAGAATCATGGATGAAGGCTCTGCTCTTAGTACCTTTTGCTCTACAAAAGAAAGATGAGCAAGTAGGGAGGGGACACACAGACACCCATCAACAGGACAGGAAGGAAGCAGAGAAAGCCTGAAGGAAAGTAGATAATGGAGCTCACCTGGTTGCACACAGGTTTATATCTGAGACCTGGCTTGTTCAGAATCATTTCCAGCAGCCTACGGTTAAAGTTTGACACCCCAATGGACTTGGCTAATCCTGCATCCTTACACTTCTCCATGGCCTGGGAAGAAAATGTCGATGGAGAATAAAATGCACAATTGGAATCTGATAGAAATATAAAGCACTGTTGTTAGAAATAACGGTGCCAAGAAAGGAAAGTGAAATTGGCTGGCATTTATTGGAAAGAACTATTAATTAATAAAGTAAATGGCAGAAAAGGTGATGACAATAAGATAAAGTCCTGTGCTCTCCTTAGGCAATCATGATTACTGTGTGGGCAGGAAAGCAGGTTATGGTTATCCTCCACGTTCACTTTGGTTTTACTATGCATTTTCCTACTACTTAAGCAGAACATTCATGACAAAGACCATAATGTCTACACAAAGAGAACTCATCCCTTTCCTACATGTGCAGTTGTGTGAACTGGACCTCTTTCCTTTTTTCAGCAACATTCACTGAATTGGTTCTTTGATAATATCCTATATGTATATAATGCCTTCAAAATACTGTAATCCCCACAACCTCTTAATCTCTCTCCCACATCTATTACCTGTCTTCCCTCCCTACAAACCTCTTTCCAGCACTCATTTCCTTCTGTTTTGAGGCCTTCAGGATTATTTATGTGATCATGGATTTGGAAATATCTATTGGAGCCTGGTGGGTTCCTGAATGGATACCCGACTGAAGACAATGACTGTCCATCACCAGTAGACAGTTCACCAGGGAAGGATAGGGCCCTGTGAGTCCTTCCAGGGTTGATGATTGACTGCTGATACACTCAATCTTGTGCAGGCCTATTGGGGGTGGGTGGGCATCTTTGCTGGGGGATCATGTCTGCATTGCCTGTGTCATGCCAGAACACAGCATTCTTCTTTCTGTCTTATGGCTCTTACATTTTTCCTGTCCTTTCTTCTGAGATGTTCACAAAGTCTTAGAAGAGCTAATCACTCAGTCATCACATTATCTTTACTTTCTCTTTCTCTATTTCTTCTGTGGCATTTATTGTAATCACTCACCTCCCATGCGGCACAGAGATCCACTGTGTCAAGTATTAAATTTCCATGCTCATCTCGAGATAAAAGACCGTCCCCTGGCTGGAATAGTAGCAGTCATTAGAGAGGTCTTACCATTTTAACATCTCTTCCTGTAGCTATGCTCCCAGATAAATTTATGGCTGGGAATTAAACCCCTAACATAGATGGAACAACTTTTCTTATATTAATAAAGTGCCTTTTATGCAGAGTTTAAAGGCTTTCTATCAGCAACAGTACTTTACTTTTCATATGCTATGTGTGATAATAAACAATACATTTCCATATCCTGTGTCATGTAGTAGTTGACACGCTATTTTTAATACACCCATGTTGCAATGTCCATCTTTCTCGGACAGTCTCCCTAGTGTCATGGCACTGATTTCAGGCAATTATGAATTGTAAGCTTGGCACAGGATAAATAATCAGGTCTCCAAATTATGGCCTTTAGTACTCTGAGTGCATAAATGATAGAAAATTAGGAAAGTGAGAAAAAGTTAAATTTTTTTTTGCAAGATGGACTTTGATGTTGGAACATACAGGAAGCCATTAAATATAAATGAGCTTGCGTTTTGAGCTAAAGGCTTTATTATCATCAGTAGAAACGGCTGAAACAAACTGACTAGACCTCTAATAGTATAGAGTCAGGGTATAACTAAGTGAAGATATTTCCAAAGACTATTTCGTAGTTTTGCTCATTTACATGATGTGGTAAACATTTTCATGTAATTTATCCTGAGGAGTGTGTTTAAGTTTTCTTACTGCGATTTGTTTATTTATTTATTTTGATTTTTATTGAGCTCTACATTTTTCTCTGCTCCCCTCCCTGCCTTTATTTATTTCTGTTTTTGGTGTGTGTGTGTGTGTATGTGTGTGTGTGTGTGTGTGTGTGTGTGTGTGTGTACAGCACAGTGATAATCATAGAATAACTTATGATTATCAGTTCTTTCCTTCCACTATTTCTGCAGCCACACCTTGCTGTTTTATAACTCTTATTAAATAAATTGAGATTATATAAATTTTTATATATTAAATCCATCTACTCACAAAATGAAGGTCATGTGACAGTTGAAGTTAGATAGTTTGATATTACAAACTGCCTACCTTCAAAGACACTGGGAAATGAATGAGATAGAGGTCAACGTAGTCCAAATTAAGTTTCCTCAGTGAACTTTCCAAGCTGGGTCTGACCAACTCTGAACGATGGGAAGTTGACCAAAGCTACAAAATATGAAAAATGGGAGTTGTGCTGGATCAATAAATTGCCATAACCAGTGGCTTTCTATCACCTAGTACTGAGAAACCTTCAACTTAAAATTTCAGCTTATAATTGACCACAAGAAAAATGCTCATTTTCATCATGAATATCTTATGGTGGTGTCCATCTACATAATTTGTATATTAGTGGTTGTTAGTAATAAATATGAAAAAATGGAAGGAAATTTCTTAATATGTAAATAAATTTTCAATTTGTACTATAATTATGTCTTAGAGAGCAATTTAATGTCTTAATTCTTTTATCCACTGATCTCAATGGGAAAAAATTCAATATCCCTTTAATTTATATAACTAACAAAAAACTTTAAATATTTTAATATATCGTGGACACAGTACTAGACACTTTAATTTAACACCCAGAGGGTTATTTTATAATGTTCTGACTTATCTGTCAATGTGATTTTTATTCATAATTATAATTTTTGGAAAATCATTCAGAACATAAGGGACTTGTAGTCACAGCAGAGCTTTCTCTGATAATATAGTTCATGCTAAATCATAACATTTTCAGCAGAGTCCCAAAGAGCAAGGGTAATTTGTACTAAGCTTATAAACTGAAACGCAGCAATGCTGAGGCAGCCATGACCTCCCACATTTAATACTGAATGCAATATGTGGGCATGCATGAATAAAAAGATTGCCTATAAATACAATTCACCAACGACAGGTTTAACCACACTATATCATCTGACTACATCCCCCTTCATTAATTTGCACAATCAAGCATTGTGTATTTAATACCTTTGAAGTATAGAATATATCTTCCCTTTTCACAGTGCCATCTTCAAGCTTGCTTCGAATAGCCTGTCCCACCTCTTCTTCATTTTGGTAGAAGTGAGAACAATCAATATGGCAGAATCCAACATCTATAGCTATTTTGGTAGATTCCATAGACTTTTTCTTGAGATGCTAAAGAAATAGAAATAAACAGTATTTAAATATATCCGTGATTACGTTAGTATAAGCAGTGACTTTTATAAGAAACAATTTCCCCTCATGTTTCCATTTAGTTCTGCTTGGAGTGATGGATCCATCTACATTTTACTGGGTCTTTCCTACTTCAATAAAAACATTGGCATGAGATCTAAGTTCCCAGATATTAAATGAGTCTAATCTGAAAATAGTGACTAGTGTGCTATGTTAAACTTCTAAGCAGTTAAATAATATACACATCACAAATAAATAGGCATAATGAAGACAAATCCTCAAAATACATAGATTTATACAAAGAATCTATCCATATTGATCACAGAGGAAAATTTCTAGTTGTCAGATTTTATAACAAAATTCATAATTTTAGGAAAATTATAAATAAAGCAAACTTTAAGTTATTGTCTTGTCTACCAAGTGTGGTTAAAAGGTAAAAATGGTGAAACAGACATATTTATTTACTATTCACTAATTAAAATGTATCTTTTATTTCATGCTTTAATTTTGATGATAAGAGAAATAGAATAACTGTAAACATTCTTTTATGAAATAGTGTTAAAGTTTTTTTCAGGCAACTAATTGCTGTAGGAGGTCCTTCTGTCTATGTGTTACTTTCACTGAGTTAATGAATAAAGAAGCTACCTTGGCCTAGTTGATAGGGCAGAACTTAGGTAGGTGGGGAAGACAAGTGAATGCTGGGAGGAAGAAAGGCTTAGTAAGAGAGAGACACTATAGCGCTGCCAGAGACAGACGTGCCAAATCTTTCCCAGTAAGCCTTGTAGTGATTTCCATACAAAGAAAATGGTCCTGACACAGGGTGGTGTCACACTGTCATACCCCATGCATATGGCATCAGCCATCAGAAAAGGCACCACAAATGTACTGCTGAAATATATCAGGTATTACTGCAACCCCAGAAATATGGATAAGTGCCAGAGAGGAACATTCATAGTTCTGACTTCTGGGGCTCCAGACTCCAGTGTTGTCCATGTTCTCTACAAGAGAGCCCTTCTTTCTGATGCTATTCTCCATTTGTGTGGATTGCCTTGAACCCAGTGACTTCATTGTCCTACTCATCACTGGATGAGTCCCACTATTGATCTCTACTAGGAGAGTAAAGAAACTGGGGTATTTGGCCTCTTCTTTATGTTTGCCTTCTGTGTAACTCCCAGCATCCACAAATTTGGATGTGGTGTTCTTGCTGATACCCATCATTAAAGACATGGAGCAATCTACACAGCCATTGGTCTAGAGTGGCTGCTATGAAAGCTTGTTCAACTCAGGAGCTAAAGACCAGAGGCAATACTTTTAGTACATGGGACACCTGACTCTTAGACAGAGATTAGTTTCCTAAGTGTTGTCTCTTATCCGTCAATTATGGCACCAGAACATCTGATGATATGCTGCCAGTGGCCATGTCAGCGGACAAGAAGTTGGCAATTGAAGGTCAAGGTATCAGCCTACCAGGAGGTGAATTCCTGATGGATGAATCTTGGATAGGCAAGGCCCAAAGACCAGAGACTCCATATTGTCTTTTGCTTCTGCCACGCCTTTTTACATGCTTGCCACTGCCATCTTTCTCTGCTATCTGGCAAGGTATGAATGGTTGTGGGAAGATCCCTACCACTGCCTGTAATATGGTGTATTTATTTCTTGGAAACATTGCATTCTACTGGGTATTTTTACCTGTGCATTATTATGGAGATGACTGCTTCCTAATCTGTACTGTCTGGTTGATAATAATGTTAGTTTAAATAGAGTTTTGATGATAAAAAAATAAAGCAAGAAAGTGTCACACAGCTAGAACACATGGGTTTCTATTGAGGAGCCACATAGACTGTGGCTTAGGCCATCCTGGTTTACAAGAGTTAGTTCCAGGACAGCTAGGGCTATTACATAGAGAAATTCTGTCTAAAAAAAGAAAGAGAGAGAGAGAGAGAAAGAGAGAGAGAGAGAGAGAGAGAAGAAAAAATGAAAAAAGAAAAAAAGAAAAGAAAAATGTTGAGGACTGGCCTCAAGAAAAAATACTTCTTGCCAGGGTAGAAGTGTGGAAAAACACAAACCACAAGACTGTATCTGGGAGGGAGTTTCAGGGATCATTCAAATCACGAAATCACCAGCGTTTATTTTTTTCACAACCTTTGTATGAATGTAACCTGGGGGAGCAAGTCACAAAAGGCTTCATTAACATTCTGTTGCCTAGGTATCTGGATGACTCAAGTCATGTTTACTTGATCAACTTGGTCACATAGGTAGAAAACACCTCCTCCCCAGGTGACCTCATAGTTACAATGGAAGGAGCAGAATTACATTAGCATGTTCTCACCACCTCAGGAATCTGGTCTGGTAAAGACTATCAACCTCCAGAGCCTGTTTTAACCCCACCCATTTTTAAGCATATTTTACAGGTCACTCCTGCTGTTTGGGCCAAGACCAACTTACAAAAGTGCTCTCCAGACAAGAACACCTGCACCAGCTCCTGGGACTTCATCATTGGTACCAACTTTCCTAGATCAAGGACATCTACCAACTAAAATCTGGTTTTATCTGCTTTTGTGTCCCAATTATACACCCGAGCCTCACCTGTACAACCAGGGCACTTCTCTGTCCCATTCTTTCTGGCAGTTAATGACTTCCCATAACTAGCCCCATTCACAGGGCCAATAATAACAATATTTTTTCTCCTAGCCACCTGCCTTCTCTCATCTCCCTCAAGAAACAGCTGCCTAGGGTCTCCAGGATAACAGTAAACCAAGTGTCACTCCAGCCATGGCTCTTGCTGAGAGTGAGCCCACCAACTCCCAGCTCTCCCCTCTCCAATGTCACCCCATGCCCACAGAGAGTAGCCAGACTTGAGCCAACGCCCTTATATCCAAGGAGTCTGGATGTTTGGTTGAAATGAGACCCCAGCCCCCTGATACCCCTATATCCAAGGAGTCTGGGATGTTTGGTTGGAAGTGAGACCCCAGACCCCTGACACCCCTATATCCAAGGAGTCTGGGATATTTGTCAGAAGCATCACCCCAACCCCTGGCATCCATTTCAAGCCCCCTCCCCTGGGAGTTGCCTTGGTCCAGACTCCACCTCCAGGAAAGCAGGCCAAGCGGTGACCCCTAACCAGGGAGGGTCAGGACCACTTCCACAGGCTATTTAGGCTGCCCCCCCAGAGAATGAACACATGGTCTCTGGGTTTCGTGTGGTCTCCCCTTTTCTCTATTCCCCTCGCCATGCTTTCCTGGGGCCATCCAGGAGCGTTGCATTAAACATGGGCACCTTTTATTCAGTTTAATTTGGTCTTATTTGCATTAGCGGAGAGGCTCGTCTTAAGAAATATTCCTAACATTTATATGTGGTAATTTGCTTATCTCTTGGCATGAGTATCTCTTCCAGGTCGTCTGATGGCCTTCTCTTAACACTCCTCTTAAGTTTATCTGTAATGTCAAGTTTACTTCCAGTTGTACTTCATAAGGCTCCTTTGTGGTTGTTGAGTTTGGACATAATACATATAATAACCAAGCTCAACATATCCAAGTCTTAAGTTATTAAGTCTTACAAGAAGAAGGACCTTCTGGTAACACAGGTAGGTATGGTATAGAGAGCAAAGCATGTGGGTGAATCTTCTGTGCTTCTTATACTATGGAAGTAGAATCTCCATGAGGTAATGAGGCTAGACACAGCTATTATTTGTCTCTTTTAATTTAAAACCCCGTAACAGCTGAAAATGGTGGCCTTTACCTTTAACCTCAGCACTAGGTAGGCAGAGGCAGAAGCAGAAGGAGCTTTGTGAGTTAGAGGTCTATATAGAGAGCTCCAGAACAGCCAGGACTACCTAGAGAGACCCCGTCTCTAATAACCAACCAACCAGCAAAGCAACCAACAGAAAATCCATTACGCTGGTTCCTCCAATGTCTAAAGTTTTTGTTTGTACACTGATACAGTCCCTCGTGTTCCATAGGGAGAGGCAGGAGTGCAGAGCATAGCTCCCTTAGATGGAACTCACATCAGAAGCATGCAGTCTGACATGGCGTGAATTTAACAGGT
>PVIU01016443.1:0-45104 GCA_004026605.1 Ondatra zibethicus
TTCTCACTGTGGTAAGATCTGAGCTGGCAGTATATTTATTCATGGTTGAATGAGACCAGACACAAGACTCAAAAATGACTAATTTATCATTTTCAATTAATTTAAAGTTTTCTGATAGTCAAACATTATCATAATTACCAAGTAAATTTCCCTGTGGAGTTTAAGCACTCATGTAGGAAATGGAGTAATTTCTCATATTTAAGTTCACATATCTTGTCTTTAACTGTAATAAAGATAAAATGACAGTATGCTGTTGCCAAGAAAGAGAAAAGACAGTGGGTTCCACCCCAAGCCTCCCAATTTGTTGCTGTCTATGTAAACATGCTGTACTTATCAGAATTCCTATTACAGGTACAAACACCTATCTGAAGGTACATGCAAACCTCTACAGGTATTTGGTTTGTTGAGCAATTTCAGGTTCTCTAAGAACCTGAAAAACACATCTGGGTATACAAGAGTAAGATTTTTGGATTGGCAATAATAACAAAGAAGAAAATAATTTTCTAATTTTTGTTTATGCAAAACCAAGTGTCAGAGGCTCCCATGCAGGTGGTCAGAAGTGTTCTTTCACTCGGGACAAATGATGTTCCCTTCCAGATTTTCCATCTTTTGGCCTCTGCTTCCTTTCTCCTTCCCTGATGTTTTGTTTGGTCTCCCACCAAAGATTAAAATATGCGTGAGTAGTGAACACTTCCTTAAATTCTCATTCACCCAAATGAGAAACATTAAAAAAACCTCCAAATGCAATGGGCAAGTTACCAAGATTTTGCAACGTAAGTTTACCTCAGGTGTCTATTGTTACACATTCATTCATATGAACTCTGTGGCAGGAAAGACTTATTCTCAGAGCTTAACAAGTTCCCAAAATGGGAATAAAGTTAGGTATCATCAACTTTGCTACTGAACATTACTCCTATGAATATATTGGTTTATTATCAAAAGGAATTTTGGGGCTGTAATTAAGATAGCTACTCAACTGACCTCAAGTAGAAAAATTATGTAAGATTATTCATATATATCCAGTGTAATCCTCTAAGGTCTTAAAATCAGAAGTTGTGGTAAAAGGGAGAGCCAGAAGAATTCAACATTTAAGAAGGATTTCATTACGGAAGGTTGAAAAGTGAAGGGATGCGAGGAGGAATACAAATTGCCTTTATAGCTAGGATAAGACTACCAGGAATCTTGGAATGGAGACTTCTTCCCCATAACTGCACTAAACCAAGTTCTACCAACAAGGTTCAGAATTTTGATATGGGTTCTTCCATGAAAATTTCAGATGAAAACCCAATACGGTCAAACACTTTGAAAGTTACTCCTAGAAAATCAGCAATGCCATGCCAGACTTCTAATTCACAGACAGCTATAAGCTCCTGTGTGCTGTTTTAAGTAACTACATGGTTGGTAGTTTGTTACTCAGCAAATGAGAACTCTATACAGGAGACAGCAGAGAATGATATTAGGAAGAGCTATGCCTGCAGGATATTCTATCAAGTAAAGAAAGTTAGAGAGCACTACATTTTTAGAAAGTAAACAGTATAACACATTCGAAATATGTATGTACTATTAAAGAAGAAAATAGATGAGTACAGGAAAGTGGTAACATAGGATGTTGAAAACTTCAGGAGTCAGTACACCATTTCATTGCCATGATGCAAATACGATGAGTTAAAGATGTACTCAGGACCTTGTTGAGAAAGTACTCTTTTTGGAAAGAGTTTAAAGGAGATGAAATGTTGGAACTAACCAGGACCTGGAGTAAAAGCATGAAAAGCATGGCAAACAGCATGGGTAAGACATCATAGGACAGGGTCCTGTCCCGCTCAACTATTTGAAATTTCTATCCTCCACCCTCCACAAGCATGTTAGATTACCCTAATAATACAAACATTGTCAGAAGCCCTGTACTTCAATGCATCTGCTCTTTCCTATAAATTAAATGTAGCTTGAAAATTGAAGTGATTTGTCCTTTATGTCTTATAACCACATAGTTGATAACACAGTATTTGCTGAATACATATGCCTGGATTTATCTTCTATTTATTTCATCACATGTTATTTGGAGAAATTTATTTAACCTGTATTGTCAAGTGACACGTTAAAATGATGAAAATAATCATTTTTTTCTTGCTTTGCTTTTGAAAAATTGAACTTATATTTGAGCCAAGTGCTTCCTAATTTTGTTCAAAATGTTTCTTGGGTCTCAGACAGCCTTCAAAATTATAGCAGAGGGAGATGTTTCGAATTGGAAGAAAAGCTGAAAAAAGAATAAAATACAAAACCCCTCACCTGCATCCTATCTAACATAGTATCAGTTTTTGTTATTATGATCAAACATGCAGAGAATTTTCATATAATTTCATCTATCAAAAAAAATCATAATCATTTTAATTAAATTATTCCATTTATAAAATTAATTATTGCGAGACAGTTCTACTCCAAACCCTTCTGATTAAACAAAACTTCTTTGTAGTTTGTCTTATTTTGCTTTGCTCTGGGAAGAAGGTAGGCACTAGAATTTGGACTCCCTCGAGAGCCATCCTTATACCAGGAGGTAAGTGTAAGGAACTGATAGGCAGTTATCTTAGAAAAAGGGAAGGAACAATGAGATGGGAAAGAAGAAAGAAGCAGATAATGGTATATGACGGCAACTGGAGTTCAATTATCCTAGGGAACTTTAGGAGACAGTGAAGCACGTGTCCTCAATATGGTCAACAGAGGAAAGGCACTGCAGTATGAATGGACTTCAAGTTCAGTTGGCTATCTCCATAGCAATCACGTACTAGTGGGCACATTTTGGTTGGCAGGTTGGCTTTGTAGTTCATAGGGTAATATCATCAATGCCTTCCCTCCCTCAGCATCAGAGGCAGCACCTGCAGGTATGATGAAAACCAGCTGGCAGAGAACAGGCTTCCAGGTCAATTCCAACTTGGTTTCTCTATGTATCTTGCAGCCATGGTGTGTGGTATTTTAGCAGTTGTGTCTTGTCATCTATTTCTGGTGGGCAACCAAAAGAAATGACAAGAGCCTATTTTTTTTTTTTTGGATCTCTGGTCTTTTTGACCAAAAACTCATGAGGAGTTTTTCACGCCTGACACTGCGATTTTTTTTGATAACCAATGTGTCTTAGGAGCAGCTTTACTCAGCAAGATAGGAATGTCCTTCTAACTACTTTCTTTAAAATTAGAGTTTCTGTTTGGCTTACTATGTGGTAGGTTTCTATATGACTTTTTCATTAGGAAAATAACTACTGTTGATTACCTAAGTTGACATGGCACCAAACCGTATTTTAAATATTTATGTTTATACCCACAGACGAATGCTAACACTCATCCTTAATCAGAGAAGCTTCTCATTGCAGTGAATGCCAATGAATGCATAAACTCATGGCTTTTCAAAGCACTTACAATAAGTGATAGTTGGGTACTGAGACCTGAACAGGGCATTTATTCTACCTTTTCTAAGGCTGCAGTAACCTCCCAAAAATGGAAATAGGAAGACTGGAAGAGCCAGAAGAAAAGGAAGAAGTGCTTCAAAATGCTGTATTCAGAGAATACAAACATGAACTCACAGCAGCTGTGGTTGCCTGCACTGAATTTCCATTACACTGGACCTGACAACAGTCAGTCATGGATTAGGGAGAGAATCATGGGGGTTTTCCTCCTTCCTGCTAAATGATCGGGTACTTACAGATTCTGGAGACATCACAGCCATTATCTTCAACTGTGTAGTGAATTGTGAGCCTACTTAGCTCCAGTAAATATTTCCAAACTTGCAGAAATGTAGACGGTCCTGATTAAAAATCAATGGGTCACAAAACAAAACAAAACAAAAAAGTGCATGAGTGTGGAAGAAGGGGATGGCAGAGGAGGGAGGCAGACAAGAGACCATGTAAGGAGTTGGAGAACACAGATTGCACTCTACATACATATGAAATAGTCAAGTAACAATTAACTTATTTTTTTTAAGAAATAAAGCCAACATGAAGATTTGTCAAAAAATTAAAGTTAGAAATACCATATGATCCCATTAAGCCAGACTCAGAAAGACAAGTATTGCACATTTTCCTTTACATGTGAAATCTGGGATAGGGAAGACATGAAAGCAGCAAGTAGAGTATAGGGGGGAAGGAATGCACAGGGAGAATGGCAGCATGATTGAGACCTGGGATAAGAGAAGGTAATAGGAAGTATTATTGTTTGCATGTGTTAAAATGTAATGGCCGGATAATGTTTACAATTAACACACATTAATAAAACCTGGATATGGGAATAAGGCTAATTCAAGAAAATGGGGGAAAGATAATCATAGAAAAGACAAAAGGCTTCTACCTGTAAACATTTGTTAAAAGTATTAGGTAAGGGTAATGCTCATTCACCCCATCACACATTAATGTATATACTAGATCCAACCATATATGAACCAACTATTAACAACTATAATTTTATAATTAGCTGAAAACATTGTATTTTGTATAGCGTTAATCTTAAAGTTATTTTTTTTTCTATGTGGGCTTAAGTTGATACTGAATCAAGTGCATCCCTTACTAAATAAATAAATTTATGAACATTGGAAGAAATGGATACTTTTGTTGAATAATTACCATTTCAATAGTACTGAAATTGTACTTAGTGGTATACGAAATTAGGAAAGAAAGTTAAATAAATTGATATAATTTTCCCACTCCTTTCTGTACATTTTTATTGAGAAAATACATGCTGGGGTGAAAATAAAAGTACAATGGATATTGACTCTGATAAGATATAGTACTAATGGTACATTTATATTTTATGTTATGCCATTTTCATGTATGAATTTTGTTTACCTGAAATCTTAGAACAAAAGTTTGTATGTTATGGGATCTGGCCTTAAATCTTCCTGACTTTGATTCTAAATAAGGTTCACTATAAGATGAGGAGGAAGAGAGATAATTGTATTTGACGATTATCTCATACTATTATTGGTGATGAGAAGTTCATGTTAAGTTTTACATGAGCTGAAAGGTAAGGAAAATAGCGGTATATTGAGTCTAAATCTACAGGCCTGAGAGCCAGAAGCATATGGCATTTGAGGTCAGGAGATGGATGACATAGTTTTAACTGAGAAAGCTACAATATCCCTTTTGTCTTTTGCCCTCAAAGGACTGGATGATGTCTTTTCATGTTGATAAGGATGAATTCAATTACTCAATACAGTAAATCAAATGCTAACCTTTACCAGAAACTTCCTTACACATCTCAAAGTAGTAGTTTACCAGCTACTTGGACATTTCGTAGCTCAATCAAGTTCACATATATAACTAACCATGATCTTTTTCAACAACACCTTTTCACTGGGTGTCTGCACTTAAGCAAAATGCTTCAATAAAAATGCTAGAAATATCTAAGTGAGGATGTCTTTATGTACTTGGTGGCTAGAAGGGAACAAACACATCACATCAATAAATATTCGTGGAGTGGACACTCAATGGCATATCTGTATGAAGATTTTGAAAAGAAAAACTGGGATTTTTATCAAGTAGATGTCTCTTAGGCAGGTTTTGGCAATAAATGGGGCAAGATACAAAGATATCACAGACAAACAAAGAAGATTCGAGTAAAAAATATCAGGAAGCTCTTAAAGGACAATAGACCTGTCTAAAGAAGAAATATTGACAGTTTTATTTAGTTTTATTCACTTGCACATCACATTTTGCACAACCATGGGATAACTGCACCACCATGCAGTTAATAATGCACTTCAAAAGAGCTATCAATCAAGTGCACTTGATTTTGTTAAATTAAGTGATGTTGTCTGTAAAATTCATGACTAAACTTTTAAAGAAACTATCACTTCAATTTATCTCACACACCACATACAAAAGTAAAGCAAGTCCTTGGAACCAAACTTGACCTGGTCTTCATTCTCTGATTCTGACCCTTAGGATCTGAACCTGTTCAAAGGTTCATTTTCCTTGTGGCTATTGGCTAGCGTGAGACACATGACTCACACTAGACTCGTTCCTTATTTAAATCACCACGCCACTCTTCCAGCAGAATGATGAAATTAGTTAGACATTGTGTTTTTGCAGAACCAGAAAACAAAGTGGAGAGTTGGACTAGAAGTGAGACAAGAAGCCCTTCTTTGGGAAAGCGGGAAAGGATGCAAGGGTCACTGGGAACTTTGCCAGAAGCGCAAGATGATGAGACGGCCTGTGGATACCTTTGGACTGCAAAGATCTACTGTAGCCCCTTGTTCATGTTCAGCAAAGATTCTCTGGAACCTATGTAATCTAGTAACTTTCCCGAGTCAATTTATGTTGTGAGAAAACATTTGCCTGAATCTGATCTGAGAAAAGAAAAATAGACAATAGATTCTCATGTATGAATGGTGTGAAGTCAAATGAAAATACCAAGTTTCTCAAAAATGTCATTACGTAAATCCTTTTACTATGAGCTTAGAGCAAGGAAAAAGAAGAAACAGAAAGCAGGAATGTTGGTAATGCTTTAATAAAATCAAGAATTTTATTGATCCATCTACAACATCAGTTGCTGGATTTTAAGGATTTTTGTTGCTATTATGTGTGCTTGAAATGCTATCGAAGCCCCTTAACACCTTCTATTTCTCCCAACTGAACTATTATTGATCCTGAATTCCCTCTGGTAATGTGAAGGAGCTTCAGGATCAAGTGAACAAGAGTGGAAAAATGTGCAGCAGTTTTTGTTACCTCCAACTGTATTCCATGTGTGTGAGCCTGTGAGAGCTCCCCAGAAAGCCCAATCTTTTAAAGACCATCACGTTGGAATCTCAGGGCTCCCTTTGATTTTCCTATATTATGACCTAGCTAATGTTAATTATAAAAATAGAAATCTAGAAAAGTTTATTGTCCAACTTTGGAAAATTGCCCTAAATCCTTTTTAGTTAATACTGGATGCTGAGGTTGACCAGGTTCCTTGACACATTGTGACTCATTATGTTAAAGATGAAGTGGGGCTTGTGACTTTGCAACACAAAATGGATAAATGTGAATCTGACTAAATTATTTTGAGTAATCATAGACCTGATTCATTTTTGCTAATGGGTGAGAGAGTAAGCCCAGCCCTGGTTGTGGAATGCATGCAACTCCTAAATTTGAAGCCCCTGTTGGGTGGAGTCATCACATGTAGAGCTGAGAAAAGAAAAACAGCCGTGAGGCTGGGACTGCAGTGGTGTGAAGCATCCATGAGGCTAGGATTGCGGCAGTGTGAAGCAGCCAGGAGGCCGGGACTGCGGTGGTGAGAAGCATCCATGAGGCTGGGAATGTGACAGTATGAAGCAGCCAGGAGGCTGGGACTGCGGAGGTGTGAACCAGCCGTGAGGCTGGGACTGCAGCAGTGTGAAGCGGCCATGAGGCTGGGACTGCAGCAGTGTGAAGCGGCCATGAGGCTGGGACTGCAACAGTGTGAAGCGGCCATGAGGCTGGGACTGCAGCGGTGTGAAGCAGCCATGAGGCTGGGAATGTGACAGTATGAAGCAGCCAGGAGGCTGGGACTGCGGAGGTGTGAACCAGCCGTGAGGCTGGGACTGCAGCAGTGTGAAGCGGCCATGAGGCTGGGACTGCAACAGTGTGAAGCAGCCAGGAGGCCGGGACTGCGGAGGTGTGAACCAGCTGTGAGGCTGGGACTGCAACAATGTAAAGTGGCCATGAGGCTGGGACTGCAACAGTGTGAAGCAGCCGTGAGGCTGGGACTGCAACAGTGTGAAGCGGCCATGAGGCTGGGACTGCAGCAGTGTGAAGCGGCCATGAGGCTGGGACTGCAGCTGTGTGAAGCAGGTGTTTAGCATTCAGCTTGCTTAGGTTTTCACCTGAAATAAACAAAAATAAACCTGAGCATCCCTAATTGCTAGACTCTAAGATTTCAAAATTCTGGGAAATTTTTGTTTTGTTTGTTTTGCTTTGTTTTAGATTCTTTCAATGGTCAGGAAACTAGAATTAATTAGTGAGCAGTGTTAGTGTGAATTTCAGAGACTCACTTGAACTTGATTTCCTAGTGGCACAATCCCATTTTCTGTGATGAAAGCACAGTATTCACAAAACAGAAATTCTGTCAGACATAGCTACTCCTTACGAATGACTCAAACGAGTGTCTCTATACAATGCAGTTCAATTAGCAATGATTCCTCCTGTTAGTGGCAAAAGATGGATGCTTATGAGAACCAAATGGCTGCAAAGTCACTTATGAGAACAAAGACATGAGCTCTCAAGGTGCCTTTGTGGTTTTCCGTGGCATCTAGAAATTTAGCGAGGAAGAAAGGGCACACGTGTAGAGTGCTCACCACATCCCATGCTCCGAGCTGGCTAGGTCCTCATGAGCTGCTACTTTGTTTTATGGTGCTACTGGAAAGAATTCTTGGTATTATCAATATTTTTAAAGAAGAAAAATTTCTTTTTGAGAACTGAATAGCTTTGTTGGCAATGGTGGTGCACTCCCCTAATCCCAGCACCCGGGAGGCAGAAGTAGGTGGATTTCTGTGAGTTAGAGGCCAGTCTGTTCCACAGAGCTGGTTCAAGGACAGCCAGGGCTGTTATACAAAGAAACTCTGTCTCCATAAAAAACAAAGAAAAAAAAGGAAGGGAGGGAGGGAGGGAAGGAGGGAGGGAGGGAGGGAGGGAAGGAGGGAAGAAAGAAAGACAGAAAGAAAGAAAGAAAGAAAGAAAGAAAGAAAGAAAGAAAGAAAGAAAGAAAGAAAGAAAACTGAATTGCTTCTAAGGTTATATGGTGCAGTCGTTACTAGGGTATCATCCTCTGATAAGACAGCAACATCTGTGAGTGGTAAAGGGAGCAAAGATGAACCACTCCAGAGAGAGTCTCCGGGAGCAGCATTGCTTTATTGCACCTGAGCAGCCACTCACATAGTGGCAGCCTTTGGACTATGATTGGTTACCACATTACCTCAGACTGGGTAGGTAGTGCTCACACCACCAGGGTCTCTATGCCAAAAAAAAAAAAAAAAAAAAAAAGCACATTAAAGGAGACAGAGAGATGCAGAGTTGTCTGCAGGCCAGCTACCGGCTTTTTAGGCCACTGCAGAATTCCGTGTTCTAACTTCAGGAGCACTGTGTGACGTGCTTCTCCTTTAGAAGCTCAGTGCGCCAGTCAGGCTGCCTGCCTTCCCCTACAGCGTAGATTACGGCAAAGCCAGGATCCAACTTCAATTCATTTCCAAACTCATATTCATTATAAAATGCCCAGAGGGGTGAAGAAAAGGGCAAGTCTCATGACGCGTCGAGTTTGAGCACTTCTTTACCAAAAGCATTTTAATTACCTGAAATATCTTACTGATATTTCTTCCAATAGGCATCTTAAAATCACTGCATTTTAAATATGCAGTCAGTTATTCCAACCACCACCAAGCAAAGCATGTCCTCTTAGAAATAAGCATAAGTCAAAGAATTGATGTTTATGATGCTGCAAAATGACATAACCCATCCTGTAATAACTTTGCCTCTGTGTTGGTATTTCAAAGATTTAGCGTATTTTTTTTTCTTAACCTCAGATTTCATTTAAAGGACAAATAGCCTTTGCTGGTGCCCTTCTTCATGCTAAGCAGCACTCATTGTCAATGTATGCTCACGAGGAAGCTTGACGGCAGAATGGTTCCGTGATTGAAATGAATAACATTCCCCCTTTGGAAAAGGCAAGAGCTATCCCAGGTGGAAGCTGCATAAACAGTTATTATTGTTCTGAGCTACAAACTGGGTTTATTACGCACTTTAGAGGGACAGAATTTAAAAGGCACGCAAGGTGAAGCTTTTTAAGGTCATTATTTACTGTGGCCTCTCAAAGAAGCACACAGATCGTGAGGGGTTATTGGAGTTAGTTTCAGAATCCAGAACCAAGAGCTCTACCAACAGCTTTTTAATTGAATCTCAAAAGACTGTAATTGTGCTCCACTCTGTAGTCAGCCTCCATTCCATGCAGCTACAGTCGGTTTGAGGTAATCAGATTACTCGTGGGTTACTGCCTGCAGCCTGCAGGAGAGTGCCAAGAGTAGAAGGCAAAGTGTTGTAGGGTTAATGAAGCTTAATATGGTGCCAATATCACACTGAGCCATTGCCTACAGAGTGAGAAAGGATTATATCCCATGTTAATATGCCATTTGACCCATGCCAGAGATGCGGTCTAAATCACTGAATAAGTATGTAAGTCACCACAGAGGAGCGTTTGCCATGCCAGCTCTCACGGCTGTGAAAACAAGTTGTTCCCTCACTTGTGAATGGTAACTTCCAGGCTCTGTAAAGTACAGCTTCAACATTGGCTCTGTACATCCCTGGAAAGGCCATCCAGTCATTGGATTCTCTAAGTCGGAGCCAATGCAAGGAAGCAGGCATACATTTTGCCAAAATAGATTTCAACTTCTCTAGAGAATCCATCTTCGACTGAAGTCCTGCAGCTGCTCACCAGTGATGTATCTAAGCTGAATGAGCAATCTTGTGCCTTAGGATTCTTACCTAATAATGTCTCAATTAAACTTCCAGAAGAAGGGGAGAAGGTTTAAAGTACTAGAAGAGAAAATAACAAAGCCCATGCCCATGCATTCTGTACAGCAAACACTCAGCCTCCTAGTGATCAGGGCACAGGCAACGAGGCCCTCTCTCCTTGAGGGAGTGCACCAATGTCTGTTCATCCTCTGATGTACCTGGAAGGAAGAAGGAACTTCAGTAGCTGCGCATATAATGGGAGCCCATTCTATCAGTAAATTTTGATTATATTCTTAAACACATAAATATTTACAATTAAAATTCTGCTCCAAGACCTTAGAACACTCCATCCCAAGTGTGGTATCCTCATTTCACCCTTCCACTCAAGGCCGAGGGACCTGTGTACAGCAGAAAGAGTTAGAGGTAATGGATGACTCCAAGGAAAGATTGTCTTCCAGAAACAACAAGAACTATACATAGATGACCTCACCAAGAATGTGGCACCACTCCCAAGACCTACACAAGTTCAAACCTGACAAAACCCCAAAACTGAGACAAGAAAGTGGACATAAAATCTCACCCAACCCAGAGAAGGTACTTGTAGCTGATACCTGCTGGGAGAGGAAAACTCAGTTTTCTTCAATGGAGAGTCACTAGACTTATCCATCACACTCCAGGGCAGGCTGCAGGTCCAAGAATAGTTGGCTAAAGCAAAACGAACTCCTTTTTTGTTGGCTCTTTGCTCCATTTTGTTATTTTTTTTTGTCTTTGTAGTTTGATTTTTGAGTCTTGCTCTTCTTTTGTTTTGTTTTTGTTTCTTGGAGAGAGAAAGAGAGAACATGGACTTGGGTGGTTAGAGAGGTAAGGGAGAATCTGAAAGAAGTTGGGGAAGGCCATAACGTGTTCAAAATATAGTGCATAAACAAATGCTTTAATTAAAAATAACCCCGCTCCAAACATCAGAAGTCTCCACACGACACTCTGCATATAAAATGAGGTCATTTAAAGTATTCTCCACATTGGAACTGCAAAGATGGTTCAGCAGTTAAGAGCATTTGCTGCTATTGCAGGGGACCTGTATTTGATTCCCAGCACCCTCATTGTGTCTCACTACCCTCTGTAACTCCAGTTCCAGGGATCTGATTCCTTCTTCTGTGGGCACCAGGCACACATATGGTGCACGTTTATATATGGAGGCAATACAAACACACACAGGATTTAAAAAAAACATAAACAGTTATTGAAATTATTCCAATTGTGAGGTTATAGAATCAAAAGAACCAGACTCCAGGGCACAGTGGCTATTATGTTCAGACCTCTGAGTACTCACCTTTATTTCTTCTTTAAAATAGAAAATACCTGCTTGTTATACAAATTTCACTAGATGCACTAGTGTAATATGAAGTAAAATTCCACTTCTTACTATAATTAGTGACTTGCACACTTTCAGAAATATGCTATATACACATATACATGTATCTGCTCTTGTGCATATATATCTGAGTATGCTTGGAGCTGTGTGTGTGCATGAATTGGAACGCTCATTGGGAAGAGTTTATATTTGCAGCTATTTGTATGTATTTTTTAATGAAATATAATGGGAAGATTTAAGTGTACAATTTGATTTTTTTACAGAATATACATTCACATAACTAGATTATTTACATATTTCATAAGCCAGGTATGAAACTTTATAATCAATAGTTTTCAGCACTTCAAATGAATGAAATAGCAGTGTAGTGTATGCTTTTATGTTTTTATTCTCTTTATTCAACATTATGCCTATGGAAGTGTATCTCTGCCCTGTGTGAACAGTTTCTTTCATTGTCCTGTAAAATTCCATTATGAGTTTACATTAAAATTCATTAGGCTTTTGGTTATATTAAGATTACAGCTATGATAAATAAAACAACTATAAATATCCTCTACATATTTCTAGGTAAAGATCACTACTCATTTCTATTGATTAGCACCCCAGACTAAAATTGCTGGCTAATAGAATATATGTGTGGTTCATTTTGATAGAAATTGACAACAGCTTTTTAAACTTCTACAGCACACATCACCTTAGCACTGACAAAATATTCCAGGTGTCCCAGATAGTCATGAGGACTTGGGTTGTAGTCATCTCAATCTTCGTCTTGGTAAGCAGCTTCCTACACTGTTAGTTCCCTCAAAAGTGTGACACTCACATTCTTTATGCTCAATGAAAAATTAAACATTCTGTTTTAGTCTAGTGCCTAGCTAAACTCTTATTCATTGTAAGAATTCCCTGGGTGCAGGAGACATGGCTTAGCAGCTAAATCACCTGTTGCTGTTGCAGAGGACCTGGGTTCAGTTCCCAGCAGCCACATACAGCATGCATTGCCCTTAACTCTGTTTCCAGAGGAACCAGTGGCAACATCTGATCTCTGTGGGCACCAGGAATGCACACAATATACAAACATACATGCAGGCAAACCCTCAGAAATAAAGTAAATAAATATTACCAAAAGGTAATCATTTTGCATTGTGTGAAAATGCTTTCCTATCCAATTTTGTCATTCACAAGTTGTTTAGTATTTATTTAGTGAGGAAATGAACCTGTCCTTTTAAAAAGAACTATTTGATAAACTTTGACATTCATTCAAACTTAACTGTGTTTGTTCATGAAGGCTGTTCATAAGCTTGAGAGAACTTCCTTTTATTCCTGATTGTGAGTTTGTTTGTTTGTGAGTTTGTGTGTTTTTCGTGAATAGATAATAGAGTTCTTAAGATGCTTCTCTAGAATTGTTTTACTTTTAATCTTTTTAAGAAAAGATCAAATTGATCTGAATTTAGTTTTATTAAATTTTATTTATATATATTTGCATATACATATATGTATAAAAACTTTTATGGAAGATTCTAGCTTTATAAAAATGAATTAAAAGTTTCTTTCCTTAATTTTCTGAGTTTACATAAAATCTGTTTTAATTAATATTGACTGAAAATCACTAGTGAAGCAATCTATTCTTAGAATGCCGTGAGTGTAAATCCTTCATAAAAATTTCATTCTTTACGGGAACATGGTGGTACATACCTGGAATCCTGTCACATGGAAGGTAGAGATGAGAGAATCAGAAGTCAAAGTCAGTTTGGGATACATAGTGAGTTCAAAGTCAACCTGAGCTGCATGAAACCCTGTCTCAAACAAGCAAGATCAACTATTTCAGTAGCTCCAGGACTACGCAGAATTCTTTTTATCTGTGCTTTAGTAGCATGCGTTATTCAACACAGCATCCAAGTGCTTCCTCACAAGCAACATAAGGTTGGCTGATAGTTCCTCAGGATTTTACATGTGAGAATGCCATTGAGTCATCTCTGACATTATCCATTCCTAAAGATGTCCTTCTTTTCTGACAGAACTTACTAGAAAATGCAATTGACCTTCTAAAGAAGAGCTTGTGATACTTTTGGGGAGTGTTTTGTTTTATATCTTATTGTCTGTGTCCTCATTTT
This sequence comes from Ondatra zibethicus, assembly GCA_004026605.1. Lineage (NCBI taxonomy): Eukaryota > Metazoa > Chordata > Mammalia > Rodentia > Cricetidae > Ondatra > Ondatra zibethicus. The sequence goes on from PVIU01016443.1 coordinate 13,919, forward strand.
AATTTCCTTTCTTGCCCTTTTTTCCAGGCTTACATTTTTACTTTTTAAATTCTCTCTCTCTCTCTCTCTCTCTCTCTCTCTCTCTCTCTCTCTCTCTCTCTCTCTTTCTCTCTCTCTCTCTCTCTTTCCTTTTTTCTGGCTTTCTGGGATAAAAGCTTAGAATCGTCCACCCTTCTTTCCATTCAGTGTACTGTGCTGGTAAAGTGTCTCCTAGGCATTGTTTAACCACTTTCCACAAATTGTGTTGTCTTCATTTTCACTCACTTCACAACAATTTCTGGTTTTCCTTTGGATTTGCTTTTTTTTTTCCTTTGGGTTGTTTAGTAGGATATTTTTGTTTTGTAAATATTTGAAGTATTTTTCCAGCATCATTTTCTCATTAGTATGTATTTTAATTTCAATATGATCAGAAAAAAAGTGCTACTTAAAAGTTACTTTTATGTTAACTAAGGCTCTTTTCATTAGCCAAAAATATGGTCTGTATTGGAAGGCACATCATGAGTATATGAAAAATACTGTTTCCGGCTGCCATTTGGTAGAGCATTGCATAAACATCAATTATTCCTTTTCAAAGTCAACACTAGTTGTTCATGTGTGTAGTCCTTTCAACTGTTAAAGGAAAGGTTTTAAAATTTTCAAATAAAATTATAAGTTTCTTCTCTGTGTGTTTTACCAAATTATCATTATATATTTTAAACTCAGTTACTATATACATAAAGTAATAAAGTAAAGGTGTTTGTGTTTTCTTGATAAGTTGGCTGATAGTCATTAGCAAATGAACTCTTTATCCATCAAGATGTTTGCCTTAAAACATAATTTGTCTGGTGTTGATACAGTTATTTCAGGTTTTGTCATCAATTAAGCATGCTATAAAAATTTATTTTCGAGAGAAGATCGATATATTTTCTGCAAAGCATCAAATAATGAGTATTTTGACTCTGGTTCCCTGGTTTCTCTGCTTATCAGTGTTCTTCTTATAGAAAATCCACTTATTGCTGTTTCATTAGTTGCTATATATTTTGTTTGTGTATATGAGAAGGAAATTACACAGAGAAGTTGCAATATTTTATATCTATTCTCACAACACAAAATCTGAATTCTCTCACATCCCATTAACAAACTGTCCCACAGTGCATCTCAAATGTCCTTTCTATAGAAGCTTTTCCCTTCAGCAAAAGGGCATCTCTGACAAATGACATGGTTCAACTAGATGGCTCTTGATTCTTGACTAAGGATGTTTTTGCATGCACACACCTGGTGCCTTAATCTGGCTTCTGGATGAGACTGTTACTAGTAGTATCAGATGGAACACTGACAACTGTCTTCCATGGTTCCCCAGAGCATGGCGACTGTCTTTCAGAAACAAGAGTGTGATGAGACACCTGTGGCAAAGGCTCATATGCTGGCCTTAGGAACCATCACCATCATACTCTGTATATCACAAGTTAATCAGGGCAGCCGTGTTTAAGAATAGGGATTTAGTTCTGCTTCCTAAAGATATGACCATTACTCCACCTTCTGGACTCAAATCATTTGCCTTATTCTCACATGCAGGATACATTCCTCTGCTCCCACATATCCTCAAAAATCCCTTTTTTTACATTTTCAATATTAAGATCGTGCTTCTTCTGCCCTCCACCTTAAACAATCTTTTCTCATTTTACACACCTATCCCAGTTCCCACCTCCTCCCCTCCTCTCACTCCCTACATCCCACTCTCCATCCACTCCTGAAAGAGGATAAGGCTTCCCATGGGGAGTCAACAAAATCTGACACATCACTTTGAGGCAGGACCAAGGCCCTACCCCCATATCTAGACTGAGCAAGGTATCCCTTTAGAAAGAATGGGCTCCAAAAAACCAGTTCAAGCACTAGGGATAAATCCTGGTCCCACTGCCAGTGGCCCCCCAGACTGCCCAAGCCATTCAAGCGTTGCCCCCATTCAGAGGGCATAGTTTGGTCCTATGCAGATTCCCCGGCTATCAGTCCAGAGTCAGGGAGCTCCCACTAATGCAGGTCAGTTGTTTTTGTGGGTAACCCCATCATGGTCTTCATCCCTTTACCCATTTTATCGCTCCTCCCTTTCTTCAGCTGGTCTCCAGAAGCTCGACCCAAGTGCTTAGCTGTGAATCTGGGCATCTGCTTCCATCAGTTGCTGGATGAAGGTTCTATGATGTTACCAAACTAAGTCCAGATGATGATGACCTTGAGTAAAGTTGCTTCCATATAGTCTTTGAATTTACTTTATCTGGATCTAGATGTAGGAAATAAAGCAATAAATTGTCTACACATCTAAAATAAATGGTAAGAAACATATAAAAATAATCTCCTCTCTGAAAATTGCAACCACCCAAGATTGCAGTTTAATATTTCCCTCTTCTTGCTAACTTCCCAAAGAATTTAGGGTGTACCAAGGTCTCTTCACATCATACAATTGTGCTATGTTTTAACCCAAGCTGTCAACACTTCTGTCAATACTCTTACCTTAAAATTTTGTGGATTCTCTATAAATCGTATTTATAGCTTGCTAAAAGCCATTCATACAAATAGTTTAAAAATAACTTTTTTCTCCCTTCAGGTCCAAACAGATTTTTGTTGAACAATACACAATTTATTAGAAGCCTCAATTTTGAATGAGGGCCATTTGTGTTTCATGGTTCTTCAGATAGGCAGACAGCCTTTTTATCTGCTTGAACAACTATCTTTGGCACCACTTATTCTGAAAGGAAATGTCTTAATGGTACCTTTGAATCCTGTTTTTCTGATAGTAACCTGGATTAGATCTTTGCATGAACTCTGTTTCCTATTTTGAAAGCAGTTTACCACCTGGAGGTGATGATAATAAGAAACAATTTCTGATCCTGAGTCCTGGAGCAGTCTATTTTAAGCTTTAATTTCTTCAGTTCTCTTATTTGCTTACAGGCAGCTAGAAGGTTCTTCAACACTTTGCTTAGAGATCTCCTCAGGCTGCTTACCCAGCTCTTCAGATGTCTTCACTTTCCACAGCATACTAGGCCACAGGACCACTAAGCTCAGGGGACCCCTTTCTACTTTTGGACTATGGGTTCTAAAAACAAGTATATTAAGAGAAAATCAGATGAAGCATTCATACCATTCAGGACTGTATTTCAGCAGTCATGAGGCAGTGTTTCCAGGGCATCTAATTCTATCTCAAGGGAAATGAATTAAACTTTCCCCATATTCTAATAGTCGAGCGCTTTAATTCATTTACTTAATTCCTCTATGACAAGTTTTCCAGACCCTTTAGAGTCTGTTAGCAAACTTTAATCCTTTTAGATATGGCTGATATCTAGATAATCTGAATGTCAATATGGCAGGTTTCAGGTTAGTCACAACATTGCTCTGTGATATTTCTAACATATTTTCTGTCTCTTCATAAGAACATGACCATCCACTTCACACTGAAAAGTCATACACATGAAAAATGAGCATTGGTGGTCTTCTGTCACTGAGGCCTAGACCATGCTAGACAGAACAGATGAGTGATCTTTCCTGCCCACAAGCAGAACTGCACCCCTCCCTAGATTCTTCTTCCAGAAATCTTTCCCAAGACCACTCTATAGCCAGACTTTCTTTGAACTGCAGCTCCTAAATAATAACACAGAGACCTCAGATTAAGTATGAAAGCTTGACCTTACCTTAGGCTTGTTCCCAACTAGCTCTTAAAACTTAAATATTAATCTACATTCTTCCAGGTGGCTTGTAACTTCTACTCTACACAGTATGTACAATTTCCTCCCCATCACTCTGGGAAATGCCCACCTCTCTGATTCCTTCCTAGAATTTCTATTTCTGCCCAATAGTCCTGCATACCCTCTCCTACCTAGCTATTGGCCATTCACCTCTTTATTAAACCAATCAAAAGGTGCTTTGACACAGACACATCTTCACAGTGTACAAAAAAATTATCACACAATACCATACTGTCCCAGATGCACTCTGGTCCACCTGCTGAGTCCTTCCTCCAAGGGCAGAAAAATTCTGCAAGCAAGCCAAGGCCACAGGAGTCAAATTGGGTGAGTGAACCACTTGCCAGCAGAATTGTTACTCTCCATGAATTCTGACTCCTGAGACTCTTCCCAAGACCAACACCATCCCAGCTCATCACTGGCCCAACTGCTGCTGGACTCTTTCCCCAAACCCAGCAGACTTCCATCACTGAGGTGTAGATCACACCAGTCATGACCACTCAAAATGGTCAATAAGTGGCCCTGGCCCAGAACTTCAGCAGACTCCATAAGCCCAGACACAATCCACACCAGTTGGAAGAACAGATTACAAAGGTTTGTGCATAGTCTACACCAAAAACAAAACAAAAAAACCAACAACAAAAAGAGTCCCAGCACCTCTACCAGAGGCCAGGCTAGTGCTAGGTACCCAAGAAGATGACTCAGGCTTTGCTGGAAGTCAGGCTGGATCTAGAAACACAAGAATATTTCATTTATACCAGAGACCAGAGTGACACAAGGACCTAAGACCACAAAAAGCCCAGGGAAGACACCCAACTGCACATGAAGACTCATCAGTCACCAGAATCCTTGGCCCCTTAGGCCAAAAGACAAGAGAGGACACAGAAACCAAGTAACAAAACATGCATCCAACAAAGATAACACAGGAATCAACACCTAGATCTGTAATCCCAATCCAGCTGCCAAAATGCCAGTGTAAGGACACAATCATAAGAGAAAGGAAAATAAGTCACTGCCAGAGTCCAGCTAACCTATGACAAGAATTGAACATTCCAAGACAGCTGAAGCAAAAAAAATGATGTTTGAAATAATTTTATGAAGATGATACAGTTTTAAAGAGGAAATAAAAAAGACAGACAAAAATTGTAGGAAATCAATAAATCTCTTAAAGAATGACAAGAAAACTAAAAAAAAAAAAATGTTAACAGAAACAAATAAAGCTGACCAAGACCTGAAAATGTACATAGAAATAATAAAGAAAACACAAATTGAGAGAATTCTGGAAATGGAAAACCTGGGTAAGTAAACATGAACTACAGATGCAAGCATCAACACCAGAATATAAGAGATGGGAGAGGGGATTTCTGGCATTGACAATACAAAATAGATTCATGGGTGAAAATGTTAAATCTAAAAACTTCCTAACAAAACACTCCAGGAAATCTGAGACACTATGAAAGGACAAAACCTAAAGTTAGTAAAAATAGAAGAAGAGGAAGAATCCAAGCTAAAAGGCCCAGAAAATATATTCAACAATATCACAGAAGAAATTTTTCCCAACCTAAAGAAGGTACAAGTAGCTTACAGAACACCATAAAGACTGGACCAGAAGAAAAAATAAAGTCCCATCACCACATAGTAATCAAAGCACAAATCATGCAGAATAAAAAAGAATGTTAAAAGCTGCAAAAGAAAAAGTCCAAGTAACATTTAAAATAAGACCTATTAGAATTACACCTGGTTTCTCACTGGAGACTCTAAGATCCAGAAGAGTCATGACAGACCTTTTGCAGACTACAAGAGACCACAGATGCCAGCCAACACTACTATAACCAGCAAAACGTTCAACCATCTTAGTTGAAGGACACAAGACATTTTATGACAAAGTCAAATTTAATAAATATGTATCCATGAATCCGGTTTTACCGAAGGCACTAGAAGAAAAACTCCAACCCAAGGAAGTTAGCTCCACTATGAAAATACGGACAATAAAGAATTCCATACCAGGAAAACACAAAGAAAGGAAACACACACACACACACAAACACATGCACACATACACAATCACACCACCACCACCAACAACAACAAATAACAGGAATTAACAATCATCAGTCATTAATATCTCTCAATATCAATGGACTCAATTTACCAATAAGACAGGCTAAAAAAATGTATACAAAAATAGGATCCATCCTTCTGCTGCATACAAGAAACACAACTCAACATCAAAGACAAATACTATTTTAAAGCAGAGGGTTAGAGAAAGATTTCTCAATCAAAAAGACCTAAGAAGCAAGCTAGTATACCTATCCTAATATCTAACAAAATAGACTTCAAACCAAAATGAATCAAAGGAGATAGAGAAAGATATTTCATATTCATCAAAGGTGAATCTACAGAACGATGTCTCAGTTTTGAATGTCTATGCCCCAAATACAGGGGCACCCACATTTGTAAAAGAAGCATTACTAAAGCTTAAACCACATATCAAACCCCACACATTAATAGTAGAGGATTTCAACATCCCATTCTCACCAATGGACAGGTCATCCAGCTGAAAACTAAACAGAGAAGTACTGGAGCTAACAGACGTTATAAACCAAATGGTTCTAACAGACATCTACAGAACATTTCATCCAAACACAAAAGAATATACATTCTTCTCAGCACCTCATGGAACCTTCTTCAGAACTGATCACATGCTATGTCACTAAGCAAGTCTAAACAGACACAAAAAATTGGAATAACCACTTGTATATTATCAGATTACCATGAATTAAAGTTGGAGTTCAATAACAACAGAAACTACCGGAAGCCTACAAACTCAGGGAAACTGAACAACTCTCAACTGAATTACCTCTGGGTCAAAGAAGAAATGGAAAAAGAAATGAAAGACTTCCTAGAATTCAATGACGATGAATGCACAACATTCATTTGTCCCCAAAGCCTACGGGACAAAATCTAAGCAGTGCTAAGAGGAAAGTTCATAGCACTAAGTGCCTTCAAAAAAGACTTTGAAGAAATTTCATACTAGTGACTTAACAGCACAGCTGTAAGCTCTAGAACAAAAAGAGCAATTACACCCAAGAGGAGTAGACAGAAGGAAATAATTAAACAGTGCTGAAATCAATAAAAGAGAACAATAAAAGAATCAATGAAACAAAGAGTTGGTTCCTTGGAATAATCAACAAGATAGAAAAATACTTATCCAAACTAACTAAAAGGCGTATAGAGAATATCTAAATGAACAAAATCAGAAATGAAAAGGAGTACATAGTAACAGAAACTGAGGAAATCCAGAGAATCATTAGGATATGCTTCAGAAACCTGTACTCAACAAAATTGGAAAATCTAAAAGAAATGGACAAATTTCAAAATTGGAAAATCTAAAAGAAATGGACAATATCATATACCAAAGTTAGTCCAAGATCAGATAAACAATTTAAACAAACTTATAACTCCTCAAGAAATAGAAGCAGTCATTAAACATCTTTCAAACAAAAAAAAGTTCAGGGCCAGAAAGTCTCAGTACAGAATTCTACCAGACTTTTAAAGAAGCGCTAATTCCAGTACTCTTCAAGTTATTCCATAAAATATAAACAGAGGAAATATTGCCAAGTTCTTTTTATGAGGCCCCAGTTACTCTGATACCTAAACCACACAAAGATGCAACAAAGAAGGTATTAAAGACCACTTTCCTTCATGAACATTGATGTAAAAATACTGGCAAATCCAAGAATCCTGTTGAAGAGAGTGAAGAAGGATTGTATGAGCCAGGGGGTCCAAGGTCATCCTAAGGGAACCCATGAAAACAAATAATCTGGGCTCATAGGAGCTCAGAGTCTCTGAATCGACAGCTTAGGGAGCCTGTATAGAACTCATCTATGTCCTTAACATATATGTGACAGTTGTGTACCTTGGTCTACTTGTGGGACTCCTAGGAGTGGGATCAGGGTCTGTCCCCAGTGATTAAGCTGGCCTTTTGGAACCTATTCCCCATACTGGGTTGCCTCACCCAACCTTAATACAGAGCTCAGAGGAGCTTAGTCCTACCTCATCTTGATATGCCACGTTTTGTTGACACCTATGTGAGGTCTGCCATTTTCCAAACAGAATAGGAGGTAAAGTATATGGAGAGGCAGAAGGGAGGAGGGGGGAGAACAGGAGGAGAAGAGGGCGGGGAAACTGTGGTTGTGATATAAAATAAATGAAAAATAATAATGTAAGAAAAAATACTGGCAAACTGAATTAAGAACATATCAAAAAGATCATCCATCATGATCAAGTGGGCTTCATCTCAGAGATGCAGGGATGGTTTAATATATAAAAATCAGTCTATGTACTTTGCCACATAGACAAACTGAAAGAAAAAAAAAACACATGATCATCTCCTTAGATACTGAAAAAGCCTTTGGCAAAGTCCAACACCCCTTCATGATAAATGTCTTGGCGAGATCAGGGATACATGGAACATACCTAAACATAATAAAAGCAATATACAGCAAGCTGACATTCAACATCAAATTAAATGGAGAAAAACTCAAAGACCAAACATAAATTCACACACCTATGGACACTTGATTTTTGGCAAAGAAGCCCAAATTATACAATGGAGAAAAAGAAAGCATCCTCAACAAATGGTGCAGACATAACTGGATGTCAGTATGTAGCAGAATACCAATAGATCAATATCTATCATCCTGCACAAAACTCAAGCCAAGTGGATCAAAGACCTGAACATAAATGCAGTTACACTGAACCTGACAGAAGAGAAAGTAGGGGAATAATCTTGAATACATTGGCATATGAGACAATTTCCTGAATAGAACAATAGCACAGACACTAAGATGACAATTAATAAACTGGACCTCATGAAATTGAAAAACTTCTGAAAGGCCAAGAACACTGATGATAAAACAAAACAGCAGCCTACAGAATGGGAAAAGATCTTAACCAACCCTACATCTGACAGAGGGCTGATCTCCCAAATATATAAACATCTCAAGAAACTATACATCACAAACCCAAATAAAACAATTAAAAATGGGGTACAGACCTAAACAGAGTTCTCAACAGAAGAATCTCAAATGCCAGAGAAACCCTTAAAAGAATGTTCAAAATCCTTAGCCATCAGGGAAATGAAAATCAAAATGACTTTAAGATTCCATCTTACACCTGTCAGAATGGCTAATAACAAAAACACAAATGGCAGCTTATGCTGGGGAGGATGTGGAGCAAGAGGAACACTCCTCCACTGCTGGTGGAATTGCAAACTGTATAACCGCTTTGAAAGTCAGCCCTCCTCCTACAGTGTAGTTTGGTCTATTTGTGGGACTCATACCAATGGGATCAGGGGCTGTCCCTAACACTTTGGACTGACTTTTGGAAACCTATCCTCATACTGTATTTCCTTGTTCAGCCTTAATACAAGAGGAGGTGCTTGCTTAGTCCTATGGCAATCTGATATGCCTTGTTCTGTTGACACCCATGGGAGGCCTGCCCCTTTCTCAACAGGAACAGAGGAATAGTGGATTGAATAGGGGAGGTGGGGGTTGGGGGAATATGGAAAGAAAGGAGGGAGGAGAAACTAAGATCAGGATGTAAATTTAATTAATTAATTTTAAAAGATGAGTTTTATAGATTAAACTTGGGTCCTCATGCTTGCAAGGCAAGCAATTTGCAGACTGAGATAGCTCCTCAGTCCCAAAGTTCATAAATTTAAATTAAATTGAAAAAATAAAACACAAGGAATGAAATAAGAAAACTAGAGTTTTAGGATAATCCTAGCTAAAGGACTAATAACATTCCAAAGAAGCATATCTATATTCAGACAAGCACAACAGAACACTAATTAAGAGATGGAATGTGGAATGTCACTGAGGTAAAAATGTGAAAACATAAGAAAATGTCATTTATATCACTGTATATGAGAAATTATCCAAGCAGGGTGATGATATTTTATAAAATTTCAGAGACCAAGGAAAGATGTAATTACTTGGTTCACTGCCATCCTTACTATACTAAGTCACATAACAAATTTAGATATGTTAAGACGGAAGTAAACATGTTCTGTACTTCTTTTTTGACTTTAGACAGGGAACTAAGGAGTAGAGATTATAGAGGGACACTTTCAAGCTCTTAAGCCATGATCTCTGTGTATTTCTCCATCATAAAACATATTTATGCAAGATATAAAGAATGCTACCATCTACAGGTGTTCATGTACTAGGAAAATTCTATTTATAACTTAAAGAGTCAGTGATTATATAAGTATATAATGATGAAGCAAAAACTTAAAGATATAACTGTTTGTGCCAAAAGTCCGCTGCGTTCTATTCTGTAAAGTCTGATTTCAAACTCTAACAAGCTAGGATCCAAAGGAGCCCAAGAACCCTTAACTATCTGATGTCCCCCCAAAAAAATGCCAGAATTGACTTGAACAACTGAGTCAATGGCAAGTAGTTCAGTGCTTTTAGTTCATTTGTTTTAAGATCCCACTAACATTTTTCTTTAAGGATATAACAAATAATTTCAGGGATGCTCCTATTGAAATACAGTGTGAAGCAGTGGCATAGCTTTGATGCAGATAAATTGTATGGTTTGAGGAAAAAAAAAACACTGTGGAAAACAAAATGTTCTAAAATCAAGTTTGTTTCCTTTAATGTTAGAACCAGGCTGTTCCTTTAGCTATTTCTGTTATTTTTTTTTTAATGCTTATTTACTAAAGACCTGAGAGATTCAAAAATGAATGAAACATTCATTTCCTTAAAAAACCCAGAGGGTAATATGAAAATAAAATATTGATAATATCAACAAACTATAAAAAAACAAAAGGCAGAGACTACCACCTGCCATATTTAAGAAACTATATCTGACTGTTATGTAAGTTATAAATTGACATCATGACAAACATCGCTTCCAATTTTACAATAAAGAGCTGTGCGGATCACACTTTAAGTCCCAATGGGTATTTCTGTAACTGAAATCAGGATCCAAAGCCTGAAAAACGTTTTTGTGTCAGAGGTATAAACATCTGGGAAATGTAGTTTAGATGTTGAAAAATGGATAGTTTGTTGGCTTAGGGGAAAATGGGAATGAATATTTGAAAATAGGAACAATCAGTTGAAATAGGGATGAAATGATCCAGAAAATCAAGTATGCAGTGGTTTCTAAAACCAACAAAAATATACAAGAAAATGATAGAGTTCCTCACAGAAGGTGTTTATATTAAAGACACAAACATTACTGAGTGTCTGAAAGGTGCCAGGCACTACATTGTGTGCTTCCACTGCATATTATAAATTAGCTTTTTCATAGTAACTATATGATAAGTATTGTCATAAATCAGAGACAGAAACTGGGGAGGGGTGTACTCAAGGAACTTCTGAGTACAAAACCTGGCAAATAATTTAGTGTAAAAATAGGCAGAGTCAGCTAAAAACAGAATAAATATATCCCTGGATTTAGAAACATGACAACATCTTGAATAATTGGCTTATCAGAACTAAATAAATAATAAAATATCAACTGCAAAAAGGATGAGCCACCATCAAATAAGGAAATTGAAGATCCCGCGTAGTATATTGTCAGGTAGCACACTTCCAGGGGACAGTAAGCAAAATCGTTGTCACAGCAGAATCTTACTAGCAAGTCCTTTCTCCACACGGAGATAGGAACAAAGCTTTGTGGGAGGAACTAACTTAAAAATAGATTTCACGTGCAAATGGATGGAATTAGAAAACAGTATTCTGAGTTACCCAAAAAGACCCAAAAAGATGAATATGATATGTACTCAAACATAAGTGGATACTAGCTATAAACAAAGGATACTGAGCCTATAGTCAATGATCCTAAAGAAGCTAAGTAATACTGTGAACCCAAAGAAATGTGTGTGTGTGTGTGTGTGTGTGTGTGTGTGTGTGTGTGTGTGTATCCACCTGGAAATTGGAAATGGACAGGATTGACTGGCAGGGTTGGGATAATGGGGGTAGGGGGAGGGTAGGAAGAAAAGAGGAAGGGAGAAGGGGAGGGGAGAGAAGGACTTGAGGGAAAGGGATGGTCGAGATGGAGGAAGGACAGATATGAGAGCAAGGAAAGAGATATCTTGATTGAGGGAGCCATTATAGAGTTGGACCTTGGACCTTCCACAAGGCAATGTGCCTTACCCTCTCTGAGGATTAGATGGGGGTGGGGTGGGAGGATGTGTAGAGTGAATGGAAGGGAGGGGGAACTTGGATTGGTATTTTTTAAAAAAAAATCTAATAAATTTAAAAAGAGAGAGAAAAAAATGGAAGCCACATCCCTAAAAGGTTACAGGTAGTCAATAATTGTATCGCATTTGTTCTCCTGCTTTAATACAGCTACAATGATCCCAGAAGACAATGTTCTTTACTTTTTAAATTCTTTTTCCAAACAGAGAATTACTCAATTTCTTCTGAAATACAATTTCTAAAGGAAGTTAAATAAGAAGAAAACTTTTTGCCTCTAGCTTGAGCAGAATCATTCTACTATCTTAAAATTATCACTCATTATTATGAACCTTCATTTTTTCCCACATTCATTCTTTCTTCAGTAAAACTGAAAGAAAAACTCCTACCCACTTGTGAAGTCTGTGAACTACAATTATTACTGGCCTGAAAAGTCATGCCCATTGGTGCGATAGTATTGAGAATATCATGGGAGTGACGAACCACTTTCTGATTGGATTTAAGGTCCACTGGTCCATTCAAAAGGTTGAAAGTCATACGTGGCACCGTTATCAGGCAAAGATCAAATGGCCAGACAGGATCCACGACGAGAAATTACAACTATTATTTTGCTAAATGAACATAGTATTAAGCTGACTCCTAATGACTTTCCATTATTCCCGCAGATCAAACATGCATTGGAAAAGCCTCGATTCGCAGTAAATGGGGATTAACACCATTTACCACCTACCACTGGACAAAGGCACAAAAAATAAGAGACAACAGAATGCTCAGCTGTAAAGAGGACATCTATATTTTGTTCCTTCTTCCCAAGGTTCAAGGTGCAATGCAGAGGATGGTGGAAAGAATGCAAGAGCCAGAGGTGGTGGATAACAAAAAGGATCAGTGTCTTCTGGGCATGACAGGGCAGTTTCATACATGAGCTAATAGCAGTTCCGTAGTATAGACAATACCTGTACATGCTCTAGCCGGATCAAATCCACTGATGGAGAGGGTCACAAAATCTCACCCCTAACCACAGAACTATTGGCATTTGTTAGCTGCTGGCGTGGTGGGGGAGACAGCTTTTTCTAAGACTTGTATATACCCCTCTTCTGTGGAAGACTATATATCCAAGAATGTTTTGGCGGCAAAAACCGGCCTTAAAAAAAAGTGGTACACAAAGTTCGGTGGATAGGGAATAGGGGTTTATCTTGGAGTTGGGGGAGGAAATAAGAATAATCAAAATTCCCAAAGAACTAATGAAATTTAGAAAGAAAGAAAAAGAAATAAAGGCAAAGTATAAACTTAAAAGAAAAAACCAAAGAATCCTGAAGAACTGATCTTCCTTGTTAAGTTCTTACGTTGTTCACTTAAAAATGAAGACATCATGAGATGATTCAATTCACAATCATGGGGAAAAAAGAAAAGAACAAATATATCACACTCTCTCGGTTCTACCCAAGAAAAGGGTTTTTCTTATCACATTGTTTTTGGCTGATGTGAAGTCTAACCTCTCACTGGAGACACCAGCCTGGCCACCCTTTCTCTCAGTAGCATGTGTTTGCCTGTCTTGGGTATTTTAAATGTGAGCAGCAAAAGAGCCTTTATACTAATTTGTGTCATCCCAGGAAACCATCAGCCTTCTGCATCGCTGACACCAGCTGTTTCTGTTAAAGAAGAAAGTGTAATCATTTTCTCTAAGTATTTTTTACATGCATTCACGAATCTGGTAGATCCATTCTGCTTTGTCTCAATATAGTTGACTATCAACATGACACTGAGATCTTACTTTAAATTTTTAGATGCATCCTGAGGAATCTGAAAAGTATTTTATAAAATCTCTTTGATCTAAAATAATTTTTTATGTAAGAACACCATGGGAAAAACAGGCAAACACCTATGTAACATCATTATTGTTAATCAGTATATGTCTTTATTTTGAATAGCAAGCAGGTATGCAGTGCTATTAGAGAAGGTAGCCAGTATGTCATTAGGTCAATCTGTTTTAGCTAATTATGTATCTAAAACAGCACATTCACTATCTAAAGGAAACTAATCATGATATAGAAAGTGGTTCTAGGTGAAGGTTGGTTTCTAGAATCCCTGAGCCAGTGGCACTCTTCTGTCTCTAGTCACTTCCTTCTCCCTACTGCCATCAGGATTGGAATGCCCAGTAGAGTGATACTTCCAAGGGCTCTGAAGGCTATTAGGAGTATATAGTATTGACTAAGTCACAAAAAAAGAAAAAGTGAAGATCCCAAGATATTTCTTCAGTAATTCTCTGGAGACCCTTCTCAGTTTAGCTGCTGATTTTTTTTAACTGTGTACCACTTCCTTGCAAATTAAGTTTTTTTCCTCTAATGTTAGTAATTCTCTCTCTCTCTCTCTTTCTCTCTCTCTCTCTCTCTCTCTCTCTCTCTCTCTCTCTGTCTCATGCTTATTCCTAAATATATAGATGCAACCTGTTAAAAACCTGTTCATTCTGTATAATGTTCCTTATGTGTTTTCAGGGTACACAATTTGGTAATGGGAAACTAATTGGTGTGGTGTTCCTTATGAAGACTACTCTTGCTCAGTCTCAGCATTCCTTAGTTGTTGGTAGTTCTTCTCATAGGGTTAAGACCTTGTGAGCATTCACACATGGCAAGTCTATTTGTGTCATCCTTGTTCTGGTCATGGTTACACACCAGCTAAATTTACGAAACTTCATGGGTGTTGTTGCTAACATTTCTAGAAGACACAATCTCACAGCAAATTTCCTAACTTCTCTGGCTCTATCCATCCCATCTTCTGCAATGATCACGTAGCCTAAGGTACAGGAGTTGTTTTGTAGATGTATCAGTCAGGACTGGGATCCACAGTTCTGAATTGTGATTCGTTTTGTATTCTGTAATGGTTTCTGTCTGTTGTAGTGCGAAGTTTCCTTTATGGGTTATGGGGGGTAGGGTGAGGACTATAGCTATCTGTGGGTATAAGGGTACTTATTTCTAATGTAGTTAGGGATTATTCTGATTAAGTAAAGTATTAGTGGTAGGCTCTCTTTCAAGATCTAGGACTTCATTATCCCTGAATATTTGTCTAGGCTTCCAGTACCAGACATAATTTCTTTCTAATTGAGTGAGCCTTTTAAAAATATTTATTTATTTATTTATTATGTATACAATATTCTGTCTGTGTGTATGCCCACATGGCCAGAAGAGGGCACCAGACCTCATTACAGATGGTTGTGAGCCACCATGTGGTTGCTGGGAATTGAACTCAGGACCTTTGGAAGAGCAGGCAATGCTCTTAACCGCTGAGCCATCTCTCCAGCCCCTTGAGTGGGTCTTAAATACAGTTAGAGACCTGGTGGTTACAGGCAAGGTACGTGTGCTCACTGTTACTCTATTCACGATAACTAGGAAGCAGAAACACTTTAAATGCCCTTTAATTGGTGAATGGATAGTGAAATGGGGTCCTATGAAATACTATTCTGCTGTTAAGAAAAGTGGAATTGTAAAAATTGTAGGTAACTGGAGGGAACAAAAAGAGACCATGTTTAATGAGGTAACCCAGACCTAAAAAGACAAATATCTAATGCTCTTTCTCACCTGTTGCTCCTAACCCCATATCATCAAGAGTGAATATATAATCTACCTGGTATTTCGACCCTTTCTTTTCTAAGGACTATTGCTAATCAAGGGAAGGCTTTTCTGATTAGAAGTTTTGGTCAATAGAAATCATAAAGAATATTCTCATGATTAAGATTGTTCACTTCCTTTTCAGTTTATTATATCTTAGGGTTTCTATTGCTATGCTAAAGCACAATGACTAAAAGAAGCTCATGGAGTAAAGGATTTATTTCAGCTTACAATTTGTGTGTCACACTCCATCACTGAAGGAAGTTAGCGCAGGAACTCAGATGAGGAAACTTGAGACAAGCAGATGTCATGGAGAAGTCCTGCTTACTAGCTAACTCTTCATGACTTACTCAGCCTGCTTTCTTAGGTATTCCAGGACAAGCTGCCTGGGGACATGACAGCCCAAAAGTGATTGGGTTTTCCTACATGAAACAATAATCAAGAAAATGTCACATAGGCTTGCCCACAAGCCAGTCTGGAAGGGGAATTTTCTCACTTGAAAGCTCCTTTTCCCAGAAAACTCAAGCTTGTTTCAAGTTGACAAAAACCTAACCAAGATCAGTAATTTCTTGGGAGCGTGGGAACTACATTTTGATACTGAAAATCTTCCCAAGCTCTCACATGATATTTGACACAAAATGCCAAAAGATTGCTTACTAAACTTTTCAAAGAAAAGCAAAGACTATGCAATATCGTGATTGTTTGAACCTTGTGAACTGAGGCTTATGACAATCATCTATCTTGTTTGTTAAAATTATTAGCTTGAGATTAGGATAGAGTACTAATCTGTCGTGTTTTAGATTTTGTTTCTTTTGTTTTCTCATCTGATCATCAAATCTCCACAGTCTTCTCTATTAGTCTCACAATACCCATAGATTCACGTTTCACAGTTTCAGTTGCCTACAATCAACCATAGCCTACAAATATTAAATGGAAATTTCCAGAAACACATAATAGTTTTAATATAATTTTAGTAAGGTATATTCTGCATATAATAAGTTATATTGTAGATAAATACACAGTATATTTTATTAAATAATTTTACTAAAGTGTATTTAGTAAAGCTTACTGTGATTCAATCTACTGTGATTAAATTGGTTTAATGATTAGTTATTACTTTTAATCTCTTACTATGATTTATTTATAAATGGAACTTTTATTATAAATGTTGTTCCAGGACCTCATGGAAGGGAGCTATAACATTTCAAAATTCCTCTCAGCCCAGTCACATAATGTTGGAAGGCACGTGGAGCAAAGGGATCAAGCTCTATTGGAAACACTGGAAAATTCTGTCAGCCTTTGACCACCACCACATTGCTATTGAATGGTTGCTACAGAACAAGGATGCTGCATGGCACAGAGACATCTTAAAATCTGCAAAGTGGTCCTTGAGTGTCTGTTTCCTGCTGGCAAGTCTATGATTCCTGCTAGTACTTCCATGTCTCCTGCTAGTACTTCCGTGTCTCCTGCTAGTACTTCCGTGTCTCCTGCTAGTACTTCCGTGTCTCCTGCTAGTACTTCTGTGTCTCCTGTTAGTACTTACATATCTCCTGCTAGTACTTCCGTGTCTCCTGCTAGTACTTCTGTGTTTCCTGCTAACACTTCCGTATTCCTCACCAAAGACTATGAATATGTTCGGACATTCTGACAAAAGTGTTGTGGGTACTATAGGTGTACTCTGTCTCAGATGCAGGGTGCGCTAACTCTAATCCCTCTTGTGCACACTTGGATTTATACCGAGAACACATTAGAAGCTGTCTCTCTTATAGTGATGTCCTCGCTAAAACTTTAGCATCCTTAACACCAGCTAAATTTGGATTTTATCTGGCTAAATAGGTTTCCTTTACTACTAACCTACCACATAGGTGATTCTGGTTTCTGGTTATTCTTATTCCCAAGAATATACTCTAAAAAACTAAGGAATAAAAAGTTTTATATTACAAGATTTATCAAAAACAATAGGACATCCTTGGATAATCAAGAAGAATCACTTGAATTTTCCTGTAATGAGGAAACTAACTGCCAAGATCATTTGTAATTCCCATTTTTGCAGATAGACACAACTAACATGTATTGTACCTTTCATGAGCTGCAAAAATATATTTGGAAATTTTATACAAACATTTTCACCCTATTATATATAAAAGTCCAGGTATTAGTTACTGCTACAAGTAGTACTTATATAGTATGTTCTGGCTTCTTAACACACATGGTAAATACTAACTTAATAACTTAAGAACCTGTAGATCCAAGGACAGTGGACAATGGTAAGCATTTTAGTTGGCACATCAACAGATTCTTCAGCCTGTGAATTCTGTATATTTGCCTAGAAGAGTAGCACATGAAGGGCACATACAAAAAGGATTTATAGAGTTATTATGGGGATAGTGCCCAGGGGGCCAGGCTGGCAGCCAGTCCTTCTGTGGCCTTCCCTGGAGCTCCCATGAAGTCTGTGAACCTGGTGTAGGTACAGATCTGCCTAGTGAAAACTGTGCTCAAGAAGCTGCAAGGACTTCAAAAGATGGAAAGGGTACCAGTGACAGATGAAGAGAAAATTATGTCTGCCAGCCTAAAATATCTTTCCTTGGGAATTTAGATGTTTTTTGAATTACCAGTTTGGTTCTAATGGTATATTATTCTAGGGCTTTAGATGAGGAGGGTCCTTGTTATCTATTTTCTACAGCAGGGGTTGTGGCTGAACTTTTGAAGATAATGGCCTGCATCTTTTTAGCCTACAAAGCCAGTAAGTGTACTATGAGAACACCTAACTGAGTACTGCATGATGAAATTCTTAATAAACCCATGGAAACACTTGAGCTTGCCATTCCATCAGGGATGCATACTCTTCTGAATAATTTATCCTATGTGGCGCTGACAAACAACAGGCTACATATCAGTTGAAAATATTTACAACAAGATTATTTTCTGTGTCTATGCTTGGTTTTAAAAACAATGTGTGTACCAGTGGCTGTCCCTAGTAATTCTGATGGGAGGAGTTGCTTTTGTGCAGTGGCCTTCAGATTCTCAAGAGCTGGTTTCTAAGGAACTTTCAACTGGCTCGCTTTTTGTAGACCTCATGGAAATTCTCACAGCGTATTTTTCAAGTGGCTTTGCTGGAGTTTATTTTGAGAAAATTTTAAGAGAAAGAAAATCTTCGGTATGAATAAAAAACATTCAATTTGTTATTTTGGAGGTATATTTGAATTAATGGATGCACATATTTATGATGGAAAATTGATAACAAAGAACAGATTTTTCAGGGATGTAATCAGCCGACAAGGATAGTCCTTCTTCAGGCACTTGGAGGCCTTGTAATAGCTGATTTAAATAAGTATGAAGATAATATTTTAAAAGAATTTGTAGCCTCCTTTTCCATAATATTACCAACAATCATTTCCTATTTTTGGTTGCAAGATTTTGTGACAACCAGTGTGTTTTTCCTTGGAACCATCCTTGTAATAGCAGCTACTTTCTTGTGTGGTTATGATCTCAAACCTGCAGGAAATCTCACTAACACATACTCATGTAATATCTTTAACTGGTTAGTCATGATGGTGCCCTAGGAATCCCAACATTAATCTTGCAAAAAGGACTTCTGTGGATTCTGTGACAATATCATCATGCTAAAACTGATCATACTGTTCAAATGATTTGAAAATATGTAGACTTCAGGATGAAATGTGTACATCACCTGGAAACTTGGATGTGTGTCTGGTGGGTAGGGTTAGAGGGATACTGCAAGGGGCCTGCAGTCTGAGATCATAATGATGTCACCCTCTTGCTTGCTGCAGAACTGTCTAGTACAGCTTTTGCAAGAGCACACAAATGCAAATACCAGTGTTTGCAAGGTAGATCTACTTACTCTTATCAAATGTTCTTAATAGTATTCTTTCTATAAAGACATATCAAATTATATGTCTTTTCATATATTCAAGATTGGAAAATATAATTACCACTAAAGCTGTGAACAAGCAAATATAATTTAAAACCAAAATTTAAAAAAATGGGAAAAAATGGCTACAGAGAAGCCATGGAGCATAAGGCAAGTGGAAGTGTTAGACAGGAAATAGAAAAACGGTTCCTTGACCTTCTACCATCTCTGATGTTCATTTTCATGTAACTTAGAAAACTGTCTGTCATAGAACAGTTGGATGGAGGGAGAATATGACGAAAATTCAGCGATGCTCTTTCTGTTCTGAGGGTGACCACAGAGAGTCCCCATCATACAGCAGCCCTCCTTAATAAACTGGCCTTCCTCCAGCGTAGCGTCAGTTCTTGATTCCAAAGACCTTCACGGAACCGAATGAGCAGAGCCAGCACACAGAGTGGTCCGGGGAGTGAAGAGAACGGGCCTGCGCTCCCCGTACGCAGTCTCCTGTGTCCTCAGGTGTTTCTTTCTCCGCAAGCTGCTCGATGTTTTACGGAAGACGATGGCATTTTATCTGAAAGCATTTGGTAAATGTTCTTGGAGTCTAGGAGGGTGCAATTTAACAAATGGCTTTCTCGCACAAACTAGAAGCATGATACAGGATGATTGACAACTGTGCCAGCATTTGAAAAGCAGTGAAGAGCTCTAAAATACCCAGTAGCTGAGAGCAGGACTAGAGTTCATCAGCGCTGGAAAGTGGGGTTTATGTTGGCAATATAAGATATCTGTCTTATTACTATAATTCTTAGGAAGATTTTCTAACATGCCATTAAACAAACATACCAGAAGCATGGTCCCAAAGAACCCAGTGTTAAGATAGCAATAGAATCAAAATACATTATGGTCAGATAATAATTTCCTCCTGTTTGATAAAAGACTCAGTTTCTAAAACCTTACCAAACACAGAGGCATGGCCAAGATGTTTATTTAGGAGTGATGGCATTTACATTACAGTCAAAATGGGTCCCACTTAAAATAGAACTGTCTCATTTCAGACGTACTCTGCTAAAGGAAACTTATCCACAGTGCGGCTTAGCGTATATATCACCTGTCCACAGGTCTCCTGAAGTCCTTCCCCCCCTATTTCTCATGTCCTATTCCCAACACTCTCTAAAAATAGGACCTCATTTTCTGACATTGTGGATAAATTACCCAAACTGGTCTTTGTCACTATAACATTTTGGAAAGTCTTCTTCAAAGCTGAACTCCTGTGCCTGTCTCTTCAGCAGAAACTCACTTGCTAGCGTTGTCATTTAAGAAGACTAAGGCCACCTTCGCTTCCATTGCTATGGATGCTTGTGAGTACATCCATGTTGTCCCAGGTGTGTCACTGAGAGGGGGATAAATACAAAGTCTTACTAAAGCTAGAGACATATTCTCACTGTCATTCTAGAATACCCCCTCTTTTCTTTTGTCCCTACTCTTCTCCATGGCCCAGTGGAAATGCTAATACTTCCTTTCAACCAATCCTCCATGAGGTTTAGTTCTTGTTTCTGCCCTCGTGCTCCTTCTTGTCTTTAGTTTTTACATTCAGAGCCAATCTTAAGAGCAACTTGGAGATGGGTGGTGGTGGTGCAAGCCTTTAATCCCAGCACTGGGGAGGCAGAGGCAGGATCTCGGTGATTCGAGGCCAGCCTGGTCTTCAAGAGCTAGTTCCAAGACAGTTAGGACTGTTACAGAGAAAACTTGTCTGAAAAAGAAAAGAAAAAACAAAAGCAAAAATACAAAACAAAACAAAAGTGAGTTGGTAACATTATTGAAAGGCTGTTTACTTCAGTATCACTGTATTTAGTCCCAGTATGTAAACAATGGTGGGCTTACAAAATATCAAGTTTTCAATAGATCTGATATTATTGTCAAGAGTTAAGCATCACAAGATTACATTGAACTGAATATGAAGGAGGCAGTGACTCAAACACAAAGATACCATCAAGCTGGACAGACAATTGAATCTGTGACCAAGATACAACAAAATTCTCCCATGAGGTACTGCATTACATGGAAACAAAGTCCCTAGACTTAGCAACTAGACCTTGATGAAGACATCCCTAAAGAGAAGATGAAAAGAGAAGAGGAAGGCCAGATTACATTTGTAACAGTTAGGAAATTATTAGAGGAGACAATGCACCACTTTGTTGAAAAAGATTTCTTGGAAATTGGTAAACACTAGGTGGTAGCTAGTGGAATGTCAGGTGTCAAGAGAACATTTGCTTCCTTTCCTAAAAGATGAGACTGTGATCTATTTACGGCTACACTGAAGAAATGCTATGCTTTCACTCTTGGAGGTTTGGTTTTTAAAGTTTTTAAACCAACTTTTAAAATGAAAATACTGCCGAGGAGAATAGGCTCTTAGTAAAATCTGTCAGTTGTCAGTTAACACCTTAGCAGGGCACAGGATGCTGTGAGATGCCAGGAACAGACAGGAGAACGCTGCTCCTGACGAGGTGGGAGAGCACCCAATATCCGCTGCTTCACAGTTGCGCCTGGGAGTCAGCCAGAGAATCCCAGCTGGTCCCGCTTTGACAAACAATCTCCCTCTCCTCCAATCGCCTGGAATAGAGAAACACAAACAGGCCTCTGCACATTACTCTTCTCTCAATAATATCCGTGTGCAAGTAAATAAGGATGTAGATTACAGAAGTGAACTGAGAGTTACATCAGTGCAAGTTTGATTATTCAAATAGTACCAAAAGGATGCATCTCAGTGAAATGTGGTTCAATGAAAAAGGATGCTGTCCATTTTTTCCCTGCTCTATACATTTCTTCAACCTCCCTTCTACTCTCTCCTCCCACAGACACATTCAGCGTTACTTACAATCATGGGTGTTAAGAGGAACTTTCTATATTTGTTCTATGTGTTTACACGCCTATATTTAAACATCATGCACGTATGGAATCCAGTTGCTTGGCAGTCTTGCCAAGAACTATTTTCCATACTCTAAAATACATTTGTGGCCAGGAATTAGATTATGAGATTCCCACAAATTCTTAATAATATTAACAATAATGACGGCTAGTAATAACAACAATGAGAAGAATAGCTAACATATAGTAAGTATTCATCATGTTCTAGATAGGACAGGGAGCACTTTATCATTATTTTAGTTCTACAAGTAACAATTATTTAAATGTATTATTGTAATTAGAAGAGAAAGGACACAAATAAAAGATCTTATAACTAATCTTCTCAATCTCCAAGCCCTTCTTTGATATGACCACTGTTCTCATTTAGGAAAATGTCCTTCTAAGCATGTCCTCAATGTACCTATAAGAACATGCAAAAATCAAATTTTCTGGCTAACTCTTGGCTCCCAGTTTTCATGGTAATCATCCAGGTCTCTCCAATACAAGCCTGCGAAACTCCTGAGCCTTTTTAACATTTGCACATGGGCATGCTAATCCATCCTGGGATCATATCACAGGTCAGCAAGCTGTAATGTTACTGACCAACAACAAGTTAGGTCTACTTTTCACTATAATAACAGCATAATTAATACGTCAGGTGGGCCCTTTGCACATGCATCCATCTCCCTTCAGTTGGCAGGAGGAAGAATTGAAGATCAAAGAACACGGAGCACAGTTACCTACCATTGTTCCTTGTACCAGACTAACAATGGTTCTCATATTCTACTCCATGTCGGTTAGTGTGGGATCAGACTATCATTGTAGAGCTTGTGACTGAGGTTAAAGCAACGGTCCAGTTTAGCACCTCTGGTGACAACAGTGAGGATATGTAAAAGGTGAGATACATTTTTAAAATAAATTAGTGTGAAAGGCAGAAATCTTGAGGGTTTTCATCCCTAGATTAAGAATTTTAGCCAACCGGTAACTGCAGGGAGGAGAATTAGCCTTTCCCAGGGATAAGACCCTTTATGGGTTGCCTAGTGCAGACTGATCAACCTTGAAATATGTACACCATTGTCAAAAATGGGCTCAGAAGGTTGTATTTATATATGTTTGTGCATATACACACTAAATCCAACAACCATAGAAAAGGTGGCTAACAACATGAGAGTGGGGGGGGTGCATGTTAGCGAGTGTAAGGAGAGCAACTGGGAGACCTGGGGGGAGGGGGGAGAGGGACTGATGTAATTCAGTTAAAACATATTAAAATAAAATAACATTGTTGAAATGAAACCAGGGAATTTTGAGAAGAAATCTGAGGCACTTGTTCTTTTGTATGCAAATATGGAGACAGCACAGCCATGGGAGACGTCAGGTACTACTTGTATTACTTTGTTAAGGCCACTATAATGAAGCACTATACTATGTTGAAGTAATAGAACTATGATCACTGGATTTGTTATAGTTTTGGAGGGTAGAAAGCAAGGTATTGGTAGGACTGGTATCCTCTCAGGACCACAGAAGAGGAGCTCTACAGGTCTTCTCCCATATCCCACTCTCCTGAGTCCCCACACTATATTCCCCATGTGTGTTTCTGTGCTTAGATTTTCTCTTTTATTGGTGTTCAAATAAAGATGTCACTCATGTTGGGAAAATATTGAACCCCAAGGGCCTCACTTTGATTTAATTACCTCTTTGGACCTTATCTGCAAAATATGGTTCTGAGGTGCTAGGTGTTAGAATTGCAACATGTGAATAGGGGCAGGGATTCATGACACCATCTCAGGTTCAGAGTCTCAACCTTAGAACAGAAGGAGAAATGAGAACATCACAGCAATCATCACTGGAGGTAATACCCAACCCAGATGGAAGTTTGAGTAAAAGGAAACTCGACTAAATATTTCAAGGAAACATCAATGAAATATGAAATCATAATTTCTTAATTTTATAGTCATTAGGTAATTTTTTAACAATAGATTTTAATGAAAGCTTAAGAAAATTTACTCACGTTATCGTCATTTTGTATTGTAATTTAAATGGGTAAACAGCTATCTTAGAGTGCAGATTCCTGGCACAAAGTGTTAAATCAAGTGATGGAATTTAACATCATCATGAAAACAAACTAGCCCAATGTGCACCCAGGTGACTCCTGTCTTGAGACACCACACCCTCTTTGTGACAGCCTCCAAACGGGTGGCAGATATCCTCAGACCAGATTCTCCTCCAGAGTGTAGAGTCAGTGACAAGGAAAAACGGCTCAATCACAAACTAGAGAGACTAAGGAGCCAAGGGGCCAGAGTAGTGCACCGTGGAATGAATCCTGGAAGAGAATCATTAAAGCTCTAGAGCCCTCTACCTTACCACTGCGTGTATGAAAGCTAATTACTCGCTTTTGCAAAATGCTGTAAGGAAATCTAGGATGTTAAGGAGGAGATAAGTGAAAGGTAGATGGGAAGACAGTACTGTCTGTAAACTCTTCTGGAAATTGAAAGTTTCCTCCAAATAAAATATTAAATTTCAAAAAAGAAAAATAGGCATCATTCTGGCAATAATTTTCTTTAAGTTAAACCTAAAGATTAACTCACAAAGGAATTTGTGATATATAGGGTGGCTTTCTTTTCGCAGTGGTGCTGAAAATGGTGCCAAGGCCTGAAATGTCAGGCACACATCTACCATGGAACTAACCATCAACCTTTTTGTTGTTAGTTTTATTTCCTTTCTCGTTTCTTAATCTTTAAATCAAGTTTAATCAAAGTCTTTAATGCATAACTTATGGAGTTCATTTTATGTATTTTGCCATTTCAAACTTTTGAAGTTATATTTTTATAAGTTTCTTGCTAGTGATTGCTGATTTATAGTCGAGCTATTGTGTTTCTGCAAATCAATGCAACATTCATTCGTGAAATTTACTGAAGTCTTGTATCAAAGTTGTAGTGTTTTTCAATTATTCTGTCAAAATTTTCAAACCTAGTTATAAAAGTTGCAGTTATTATTTATTTTCTAGTATTTATAGTCTTTAAATTTATTTAATTAGTTAGGTCCTGCAAAATAAACTAGAATAATATCAGTGATAACTACTATTTGACTTTATATGCAGTATCTATTGTACTATTGAATGGTTTCATGTTTTTTCTTTTCCATACAGATGATTTGAAGAACTCAGTCCTTTCTTCAGATACTATTCGTAGTACTACAACATTTGAAAATCATATTTGATATATTTTTTGGTATAGTCAAAATAATACCATATTTAGTTTTAACTAAAACAAAATAATTTTTAAAAAACTTTGATTTGATTTTTTTTACCAATCCCATCATTATTTTTTCATAAAAAATTGAATTCTGTTTTCCAAATTTTCTTAGGATACCTCTCCAGCAACTCAGGGAAAATAATTTTGATTGTGATGAATTCTCTGAGTGCCTTTACACGCGAATCTCTTTTAACTTTACACAAAAAGAAATCAGCCTCGCAAATTATACTCCTTTCATCCAGTGTTTTGAAGGAAATCTTCACTTAATACTCTTTCTCCATACAGAATGTCTGAGGCCCCCTCCGGATTTTCCTTTAAAGCACAATTCTGTTCTCAGGAAGTTCAGGACTTTTTGCCATTTACACCTGACATGTCACTAGGGGAAATCTTAGGACTCCCTTTCCCTTTCCATATAGGCGTATAAGTCCTTTTTCATATTAATAATCAGCTGATGATTTAAGTATTCTTTCCCCTCTACATCTTTTTGTCATTTACACCTGAAATTTCATCAGAGAGACATTGCAATGCATGAACTTTAAGTCTTAACACATTAGCTAGTGTCTTCAATGTTAAGCACACACCCATCCTCCCACCCATCTCTTTTGAAACTATTAGGCTGTTGAAATTATTTCGCTATACTCCTTATCTCCTTGTTTCCTTTTGTGCCTTTGATCTCGTTGATCTATTCCTTCTCTTTTTATTTCACAAATTCACCAGTTAGCTATATATCTTTATTGAGTGGCAGGCTTTTAAACTTTTTTATAAATAATTTGCATTTCTGTTATAGAGCAATATTGTTGTTGGTGTTGTGTATGTTTTTAGCAGACTTGAAACATTTTGTCATAGCTCCAAGAATTTACAGGGCCAACATTAATTTAACCATTTGTTACCACAAATAACATTTATTTATTTATTTGTTTGTCATTTGCCTGTAGAGTACTTTTTTTATACTCTCTTTTCTTTTAGTATTTTACTCTAAAAAACATGACCCTAAATTGATCCACAGAAAGGTCATTATAAAATCCTTGATTAATCTTAAAATTTACATACAAATATCTCCTACGTCCAAGTATAAATGTATATTGCAGTAGCATTGACTGCAGATTCTAATTCTTAGAGCCCATGTTTGCCATGTTTGTGTGGGAGGGGAAAGAGAAGACATAAATTCAGAGGTTTTATCTAACACCGGTTGTCAATTTGTCATCTACAGATCAGTTTCTCCTAGCAACTGTAAGTGAATAGAGACCTGTCTTGTTTGGCTAGCCAGAGTTTCCACTGGAGAAATTGATTACATCAAAACTCACAAATGCATTTGGCACTATACACAGGACGGTTTATACCCAACAAACAATGGAATCAAGGAATCAAAGAGGGGCGTTCTGACAAACAGGATCTCCAGCAACTTCATTGTTTGTGCCTTTAGAGGACTCAAAAGAAATCATATATTTGTGATATGATTCCATTTACTTGTATCTCAGACACAATTCTACGGCATTAACTCAAGTTGGCCCCCATCTAGCTTCGTCAAGGTTATATAGAAATCTGATATTTTAGTATTTTTGCATGTTATCTTATTAAAAGATGAACAAAACTACATAGACAGTTAGAATGATAAATACACTTTATTATTTTTATAGACAGGCATCTTCAGATACAAATAAGTATGAAATAAATGTACACATGCACATACACATATGAATGTGTGGAAATGCCATCTATGTAGATTGAATTGATAGCTTATCAGTAACCTCCAAGACAAAAAAAAAGCACTTTCATTTTTATTTTTCACTCAGTTCAGTGGTGCTAAAAAGTTCAGTACTAGTTTTACTTTTCCTTTGATTTTTCTTAGCAAACCCTTGGAACATTTTTGTTTTTTTACATCAAGTTGGCAAAGTGAAAGAAAATGCGAAAGGAAGCAGAATTTGTTAAAATTAATGAAAATAGCACACTAGTAGAAGTAAGGAATTGCTGAGGCAATTGCCCTGTGGTATTTCCAGATGTTCACTGTGCATCCTGCAGTGATCCATCTCGTCCCCCATGTGCTATCCAGGGTGATAGGCAGTTCCCTCAGGGTCTGATACCCTTCCATCTGCATTAAAGCCAAAGAATGCAGAGGATGCTGTGCCTAATGGCTGAGGGAGTAGGGATCACTGCCTCCTGTGAATACAAACTGTACAGCCCTTGTGTTTCTATGTGGCTTCATCTTTATAATTCCTAGGAGGTAGAAGAAAACTCAGTTCATTAATAGTTGGTGACACATCAAACTGTCCAAAGTGAACAACAAATAAATTACTGCCTGCACCTATACTCTTGGACAGTATTACACATACGAATTAAATAAAGAAAATGAGAGACAATTAATGTAGCAGTAGATGTTGTTCTACACAATCCAAAGACAAACAAAAAATACCCACCTTGCTTATGCTTTTAAAAACAAAGATGCATAAGTTAACTTACATAACTTCAACTACAAGAGGAAGCTCCTTTTCCATATTTAGTGGAAAAGCAATAATAAGCATATTCAGCAGAGACTGTTTCAGTTATAGACAGTTAAAGGAAAAACTGAAGATTCTCCTGGGCTAAATAGATATATTTCTATCTTTTGGCCCTTGTAATTTTGTTTTACAATTTAATATTTGGAAACACATCGGATTTATTTATTTGTTTACTTCATATGTATGGGGGTTTTGACTGCATGTTTTTGTGCACTCGGTATGTGTGCACAGAGATCAGAAGAGAGCATTGGATCTCCCCGAGTTAGAGTTATGGGTGGGTGAGAGCCCCATGTGGGTGCTAGAAAGTAAACCTGGACCCACTGCAAGAGCAACAGGTGCCCTTAACCACTGAGTCATCTCACCATCCCCTAATTTTTGTTGATGTTTGTCTGTTTATTTAAGAGAAAGTTGGTGCTGTGCTATGTATCAACACAGTTGGAAGTTGGAAGCCAGAAATTCAAGGACAGCCTCAGTTATACAGGGAGATACTGTCTCAAAAACCCAAGGCCCAGGTTTCTAACTCAGTGACAGAGCACTGCCTGGCATTAAAGTACCAGTTCAGTCCCCAAGGATCCCAATTATAATTTTTTCAGAAAGAAATAAACCAAAGATGTTTTAGCCAAAAGAAAATCTAAAAAATAACATTACAGTATATTAAATGATTTCTCCTTCACCAAAAATAAGATGTCTAGACCTACACAGCCCAAGGTTATAAACAACTTATCCATGCTCCGAGAACAGGACTCTCTGCCATTCTACTCACCTGTCCTCATATGGGACTCTCTGTGACAGTGCATGATAACTGCCTGAGCAGTGCACAGCACTGAGATGCAGACACTATGAATGTGAAAGCCTCCCTTTGTTTACTATTCCTCTTTTAATAAACTCACAGGAAGCTTCACAGAATCAATTTTCTCTTTCATCTCAAATAACCACTTTTCCAGTGAAGTGGATTGGTAACCAAATTATAATCGTTTTCCTTATTAAAGATGAAAAGACAGTGTTAAATGTTAGTGAAAAATTAGTGTCCCAATTAGCACACTAACACAATAAACATTAGATGAGATAAGCAGTATTAAGAGAAAGAGACAGGCCTGTGGATCAAGTGATATTTGTTCTGACTTTCCATCTTTAATAGTAATCCATAGGATTATTAGAATCAGATTCAAAATTGATCTTGTATAGAGCAAGACAATTTCCTTCAACCTCAACTTTGCATTTCAGATGAGTTTTAGCTTCAAAAATAATCCACTATCTGTTAGATAGATTCCTAATTTATTTAGCCTGTATTTAGAAACTTAGAACAACAACACCAAAAAGAAATGAAAAGGAAAAAAAACCAGAAAACAGTAAGAATATGACACAACAATATAGTTTCTTTGGGAGACCACATGGCATACTAGAAAACAGTTAGTAGTAATGACCATTAAGGTTTAAGACATTGTAAGGTTTTGTCATTTGTTAGGACTCTATTTGGTGTATACTGCTGAAGACAAACTTATATCATAGTGCCCTTATTACTTTCACTTAAGAGAAGTTTCATAGACCTGTGGTTTGTAAGACCACATACTTAAGTTAGGGGAGGAAAAGTCTTCATCCAGTTGTTTCTGGTCCCTTTCTCAGCTTCTAACTTAAATTTTCATTTTGGAAAACATGTTTCCTATGAAGCTTTATTGAGCTAATACAAAGGTAAGAGTAGATGTATGACAGCCCCTTATAAAAATTCTTGCCTGGGTTCTGCATGAGCAATTCGGATCAAATTAGTGACAATTTTATCAGCTTCCCACAGTTTGATAAGGATTTGATCTGTGTGTATATTTTCTCATTGAGGAATGAAATGGTTCTATAATGACCAGTCGAAAAACAAAGGCCACAGTCAGCTTTGCAGTAAGTTTTTACATCTGAGAAGTAAGACATAAATGGAAAGACTGAGTTTAAACTAAAATAGTGGCATGAGAAAGAAATGAACATGAAAATACAACAAATTAAAATAATCATATGAATATTTAAGTCAGATGTCACCACTTTTTGCATCTAAAAGCAATATATAAGAACTCAGAACTCTTACTATGTTATAAATGATTTTTCACATGATTGCTCAGGATCAATGGCTTTGAACTTCCTTGAATTTTTAAGATCAATCAGAGAAATCTCCCAGTAAAGACACTAACACAATAGACTATAGACGAGACAAGCAGTATTAAGAGAAAGAGATAGATAGGTCTGTGGAACAATTGATATTTGTTCTGACTTTCCATTTACATACCTGTTCTGCAAAACTTAGTGGTAGTCTCTGCTTGGAGAGTTGTGATATTGTTTGTACAAGGGATTAGTCTGGGATACCAAGAGCTACAAAGACAAGCTAAGGCAAGATGGAGAAAAAGGCAAAAGGAAGCATTGTATGGCACATAGCAAAGGATTAATAACTATAAAACACGAAGAATACCTATGTAGAAAACCATGAAGTAATCTAAATATTTGTTAACAGAAAATGGATTATCAAAACAGAAAAGGAGATACCACAAAAACTTAAACAGCTATTAAAGATACAGGAGTTTCTTTAAATATTTTAATATCTATTAGCTTAATTAACAACACCCTTGAAGTAGAAGTAGCCTAATCCAGCCTTTAAACAAAATTAGTATTTTATTACTTTATAAATTATGTATTATAGTTATGACACACCTTCAAAATCACTATCATAAACTTGAGTTTTTTAATAAATACTAGTTTGTCATAATAAGTAGCCACCCAGGGTCCTAAGCCTGTAGCCTTCACAATCAAGTGAGATGCATGAGGACCAGGAAAATTTCACTCTCAGTGACAAGATTTTTTTTTCAGGTAGAGGCTTGACAGGCAATGATTAATCTCTAAGGGGAAATTTTAAGAAATATAGTAAAATCTTAAGTATCACCTGCGGCACTCCCTGATAGCTTTTAAGACAACAGCCAACTGAGGATTCCTGCCCCACCACTCCCAATTATCAGATTACCAGGCCTGTTGCCATAGCTTTGTAGCCAGCTGCCCCACCCCCTTTTCTTTACATATCAAGAGACTGATCAGAAAGGATGATGAAAAGCACAGTAAATTCAGAACACCTGAGTAAGAGAAGAAGGAACTGATGAAAGGAAAAAAAGAACAACCTG
>PVIU01016444.1:0-44981 GCA_004026605.1 Ondatra zibethicus
GGTAACCCAAACCCAAAAAAGATGATTATGGTATGTACTCACTCATTAGTGGACCCTAGTCATAAAACAAAGAACACTAAGCTTATAGCTCACAAGCCCATAGAAGACAAACAGCAAGGTAAACCCAAAGAAAAACATATATAGATCCTCTTGGAAATTGGAAGCAAACAAGATTGCCAGGCAAAAGTTGGGAATATGGGGGTGGGGATACAGGTGGGGTGGGGGTGTGGGGGAAGGGGAGAGGGGGAAGAAGAAGGGAGAAGGGAAGGACTGGGGAGAGATTGGGGGAGTGGGAGGGTGGAGGTGAAGGAAAGGTGGATATTGGAGAAGGGAATAAGATATCTACATTATTGGAGTCATTTTAGGACTGTCAAGATACTTGGCTCTAGAGGAGATGCCAAGTGTCCACAGGGATGTCCCCAGCTAGGTTCTTGGGCAGCAGAGGAGAGGATGCCGGAACTAGCATTGTCCCATAGTCACACTGATGAATATCTTGATCACCACCATAGAAATTTTGTCTGATAGATGGAGATAGAGACAGAGACCCACATTCACTTCAGAGCAATGGATTGAGCTCCCAAGGTCCAGTCAAAGAGCAGAATGTGGGAGAAGATGAGCAAGGAAGTTATACCGTGAGGGGCTGAACCACCCACTGAGACAGTGTGCCTGATCTAATGGGAACTCCCAAGTTCAGCTGGACCAGGACTGAACAAGCATATGATCAAACTGGACTCTCTAAATGTGGCTGCCAATGGGGGCAGACTGAGAAGCCATCAACAATGACACTAGGACCTATATCTTCTGCATGTATTATCTTTTTGGGAACCTAGTCTATTTGGATGCACACCTTCCTAGGCTGGGATGGAGGAGGGAGGGCCTTGGGCTTCCCACAGGGCAAGGCACCATGCCCTCTTTTAAGGAAGCAGTGGGAGGGAGGGGGGAGTGGGAGGGGAAGAAGGGGAGGAAATGTAAATTTTTTTGAATGGAAAAAAATAACAGAATATGGAAAAGGAAAGAAAAGCAAAACAGTCAGCCATGGGCTCTTACCTCTACCTCAGTCTGAAATGGCAATCCTGCCTCCAGGAATCTCAGAATGAGAATGTGTCTGAGAGCTGTCTCCTCCCATCTTATATTCTTCTCTAGTGCTGAGATTAAAGACGTGCACCACTACTACCTGGTTTCTATGGCAAACTAGTGTTGCTATTGGGATTAAAGGTGTGTGTTACCACTGCCTGGTCTGTAAGGCTGACCAGTGGTGCTGTTTTACTCTCTGATCTTCAGTCAAGGTTTATTTATTGAAATACAATGAAATATCACTACATACCACCTCTTCCATCCTTGGAAAGGAGAGAAGCCACAGCACAGTCAGAGAACATGCTTCATGTATGGCTGCAAGGGTCTCTTCAGCTGGAACAGGAATTTGCTGCCAAGAACCAATCCTCTCTTCTTCCAGGCTACCTGCCTGTGGTGGTAAGATCAAGGACTCTCATCAGTGTTATCCCACTGATTTACATTTTCTCCATACAATGAATTTTTTGGTGTGAAGTAATAGTGTGTGGGAGACCATGATGGTATATAAGTCATCTAGTGAGTCCACAGAGAGGCTGCTAGCACCAGGTTGATGACAGCTAAAGAAACCAGATCCAAACCAGAGAAGAGGCTGCTCCAAAAGGAACAAAGCATTCCCCACCCCCTGTGGAAGCTGGCCAGTGCATTCAACCTGTCACCTGGCAGCTGACTCCTCATACAGTTCTTCACACCACTGAATCTCATGCTCCATCACTCCATTGCTCAGGTCAAGATGGCAGGTTATTTCTTCCTTCTTCCTCAATATCCAGCCCCAATGAGACTTTGCTGTACTTTAATACAGATGTCAAACTTCCTCTGTCACATCAATCAAAGCCATTGTCATCTCATCCAGAGTTCTGTGATGACCTTCATGGGCCAGCCTGTTTCTATGCTAATATATATTATATGCAATATTATAATATAAATAAATATAATTATGTGCAAACAAATGATTTGTTTACTTGCTGTGTATATGTGCACATATGATATATGTATGCTTGTGTGTGTGGAAGTGGAAGTCAAAAGAGGATATCAGGTACCCTGCTGTATCATTCTCTTTCCACCTTATTCCTTTGGAACAGGGTCTTTCTTTGGATCTGGAGCCAGGCTACTTCTATGTGAGACATAGAGGAAGCAGAGGGAATGTGTGCTGTTTGTTGACAGAGGTTTCTGTCCTGCCCAGTTCCGCAGCTATTCAGTCCCAAAGAAACACATGGTCTTACATTAATTATAAACTGGTTGGTGTATTATCTCAGGCTTCTTATTAATTCTTACATCTTATAGTAACCCGTAATTCTTGTCTGTGTCAGCCATGTGGGTTGGTACTTTTTATCAGTGAGGCATTCTCATCCTGCTTCCTATGCATCTGGGTTACAACTGCAGACTGAGCCGTCCCAGAATTCTTCCCAGAATTTTCCTGTTCTGGTCGCCCTACCTATACTTCCTGTCTGGCTACACGTGGCAAAACTTTACAGAGTACAAGACCATTGTCCCACAACTACTGTTGACACAAGCATGGCAAGGACTTAATGCCTCAGCCCCTATGGGAGTGGCAAAGCCTTCCCCAGTGAGAATCAGAGAGATGACAAAGCCTGCCTCAGTTGTTCAAGTTCAAATGTTGACAGGGTGTGCAGAAAATCTCCATCACAGACCACCCCCCAAATATTCATGGCTTGAAGACTACCCCCCAACAGAAATGGCTCCTAACTGAGTTTAGCTAAAACCTGTCTCCTTGTTTACCAGTATGTAATAACTCTACCTCCTCTCTCAGCTGTATATAATAAACATGTTGAACTTCCTGGGTGCTGTGGATTCTACATAAGAGTACCCAGTCCTCTGATCCCAGGATTTTCCATGTCTACATATCTGTTTTTCTTTTTTCCTCATTCCCTTGCTACGCTAGTCAGGTAAAGTCCCTGGAGCTGTAAGAGTAAATATAGTACCAGTAGTGCACAAGTTGCAACAGTCCACTCAAAGTGCTGAGATTATAGGAATGCCTGACCTGGCTTTTTTTAATGTAAGTACTGAGAATTTGAGTTCAGGTCCCCATGTTTGTGCACAAAACACTTAAAAAAAAAAAGAATAGAAAAGATTTTTTTTAAAGAAACCGAACTATCTTTTTTCATTTTACATACCAATCCCACTTCCCACTCCCTCCCTCCTCCCATTTTCTCCACCTACCCCGCCCCCTGGACCCACCTCCCATTCATTCCTCCGAGAGGGTAAGGCATATTGCTTTGGGGAAGGTCCAAGGCCCTCCCTTCTATATTTAGGCTGAACAAGATATCCATCTAAAGAGAATAGGTTCTCAAAAAGCCAGTACATACAGTAGGGATAAATCCTGGTGCCACTGCCAGTGACTCTGCAGTATGACCCAGCCATACAACTATTACTCACATTCAGAGGGACTTGTTTGGCCCTATGCAGGTTCCTTTCCTGTCCATCCAGAGTTGGTGACCTCCCATTAGCTCAAGTAAACTGTTTAAGTGGGTAAACCCATCATGGTTTTGACCTCTTTGCTCATATTCTCACTCCTCCCACATTTCAACTAGACTTTGGGAGCTCAGCCCAGTGCTCCACTGCTTCTGTTTCCATCAGTTGCTAGATGAAGGATCTATGGCGATTTTTAAGATATTCATCAATCTGACTACAGGGCAAAGCCAGTTTGGACACCCTTTCCTGTATTGCTGGAATCTTCCTTGTAGATTCCTGGGAATTTATCTAGTGCCAGGTTTAGTCATCA
This sequence comes from Ondatra zibethicus, assembly GCA_004026605.1. Taxonomy (NCBI): domain Eukaryota; kingdom Metazoa; phylum Chordata; class Mammalia; order Rodentia; family Cricetidae; genus Ondatra; species Ondatra zibethicus. The sequence goes on from PVIU01016444.1 coordinate 3,812, forward strand.
GGGAGATGCAAATCTAAACAACTCTGAGATACCATATTATACCAGTTAGAATGACTAAGATCAAAAATACCAATGATAGCTTATGCTGGAGAGGATGTGGAGTAAGGGGAACACTCATTCATTGCTGGTGGGAATGCAAACTTGTACAACCACTCTGAAAATCAGTATGGCGATTGATTACTCAGAAAATTGGGACTCAATCTACCTCAAGACAGCCCAGCAATACCACTCTTGGGCATATACCCAAAAGATGCTCAATCATACTACAAAGGCATTTGTTCAGTTGTGTTCATAGCAGCATTATTTGTAATAGCCACAACCTGGAAACAACCTAGATGCCCCTCAACTGAAGGATGGATGAAGAAAATGTAGCACATTTACACATTAGAGTACTACTCAGCCATAAAAAACAATGACATCTTGAAATTTGCATGCAAATGGATGAAACTAGAAAAAAACCATCCTGAGTGAGGTAACCCGATCCAGAAAGATGAACATGGTATGTACTCATTCACAAGTGGATACTAGCTATAAAGCAAAGAATATTGAGCCTATAGTTCATGATCCTAGAGAAGCTAAGTAACAAGGTGAACCCTAAGAAAAATATACATAGATACACCTGGAAAGGGGAAATAGACAAAATTGCCTGACAAAATTGGGAGCATGAAGGTGGGGGGAAAAGAGAGGGTAGAAGGGGAAGGGGAGGGGTGAGGAGAACTTGAGGGAACAGAATAGATGAGATGGAGGAACGACAGAGATGAGAGCAAAGAAAGAGATGGGGCTAGCAAGAAACCTGGCACAAAACACTCCTGCTTGCTGTGCTAGATAGTTTTATGTCAACTTGACACAGACTAAAGTCATCTGAACAGAGGGAAGCTCAGTTAAAAAAAATGCCTCCATAAGACCATGCTGTATACAAGCCTGTAGGAAATTTCTTAAGTTAGCGATTGATCAGGGAGGGTGTAGCCTATTGCAGGTAGTGTCACTCCTGGGGAGGTGGTCCTGGCTTCTATAAGAAAGTAAGCTGAACAGAATGGGAAAAGATCTTCACTAACCCCACATCAGACAGAGGTCTGATCTCCAAAATATACAAAGAACTCAAGAAATTGGTCATCAAAGGAACAAATAATCCAATAAAAAAATGAGGTACAGACCTAAACACAGAACTCTCAACAGAGCAATCTAAAATGACTGAAAGACACTTAAATAAAGGTTCAACATCCTTAGTTATCAGAGAAATGCAAATCAAAACAACTTTGAGATTTCATCTTACACCTGTAAGAATGGCCAAGATAAAAAACACTAATGACAACTTATGCTGGAGAGGTTGTGGGGTAAAGGTAACACTTCTGCATTGCTGGTGGGAATGCAAGCTGGTTCAGCCCCTTTGGATGTCAGTGTGGTGATTTCTCAGAAAATTAGAAAACAACCTTCCTCAAGACCCAGTAATACCACTTTTGGGTAAATATCCAAAGGATGCTCAATCGTGCCACAAGGATATATGCTCAACTATGTTCATAGCAGCATTGTTTGTCATAGTCAGAACCTGGAAACAACCTAAATGCCCCTCAACTGAAGAATGGATAAGGAAAACGTGGTACATTTACACAATGGAGTGCTACACAGCAGAAAAAAGTAACAACATCTTGAATTTTGCAGGCAAATGGATGGAGCTATAAAACATCATTTTGAGTGAGATAACCCAGACACAGAAAGACAATTATCACATGTACTCACTCATAAGTGATTTTTAAGCATAAAGCAAAGAAAACCAGCCTACAAATCACAATCCCAGAGAACCTAGGCAACAATGAGGACCCTAAGAGACATACATAGATCCAATCTACATGGGAAGTAGAAAGTAGAAAAAGACAAGCTCTTCTGAGTAAATTGGGAGCATGGGGACCTTGGGAGAGGGCTGATGAGGAGGGGAGGGGCAGGGATGGGAGCAAAGAAAAATGTAGAGCTCAATAAAAATCAATAAAAAAAGAAAGCAGGCTAAGAAAGCCAAGTGAAACAAGTCAGTAAGTGACACCCTTCCATGGCTTCTGCATCAGCTTCAGGTCCCTGCCGTGATTGAGTTCCTGTCCTGACTCCCTTTGATGATGAACTGTGATGTGGAAGTGTAAGCCATAAAACCCTTTCCTCCCCAAGTTTCTTTGGTCATGGTGTTTCCTCACAGTAATAGTAGCCATAACTAAGACACTTGCTGAGCCATTTCTCCAGCCCTACTTGTTTTCTTGTGTACATAATTCTCCAAATATGAAAGAGTGACTTTCTTAAATTTTAAAATTGTAATAAAATTCATGTGATTTTTGTGCTTTACAATCTTAACCATATTTAAGTTTTAGTTCAGAAACTGTCATATTGTTGATAAACAAATATCAAGAGCTTTTTTATTTTGCAAAACTGGAACTCTAAATCCACAAAAGCTCCAGCTCCCTATTTCTCCCTACATATTCCTGTAGAGAGAATTCTTGGCCAGCCAAGGTTGCACAGTGAGACACTATCTTAAAAAGAAACAAATAGAGGAGTGTTCCCCTTGTTTTACATCCTTGACAGCATGAGCTGTCACTTGACATTGATCTTAGCCATTATAACATGTATAAGATGGAATCTCAGAGTTTGGTGTTACATTTCCTTGATGGCTAAGAATGTTGAACATTTGTCTCTTGGCCATTTGAGATTCCTCTAATGAGAATTTTCTGTTTAACTCTATATCCCACTTTTCAATTAGATTGCTTGATTTGATGATGTCTAGTTTCTTGAGTTCTTTATACATTTTGGTATTAGACTTCTACCAGATGTGGAGTTGGTGAAAATCATTTCCCATTCTCTAGGCTGTCATTTTGTCCTATTGATGGTATTCTTTGCCTTACAGAAGCTTACATGAGGTCCCATTTATTAACTGTCTGTCTTAGTGCCTGCACTATGGATATTCTGTTTAGCCAATGTCTTCAAGGCTTTCATTCTTTTCTATCAGGTTCAGTGTGTTTGGCCTTATGTTGAGGTCTTTGATCCTCTAGGACTTGGGTTTTGTGCAGGTTGGTAAATATAGATTTATTTGTATTCTTTTACATGAAGACATCCAGTTATATCAACATCATTTGTTGAAGATGCTTTCTTTTTCCCATTGTTTATTTCTGGCTTTTAAAAAAATTTCCGGCTTCTTTATAAAAAAAATCAGGTGGCCATAGGTGTATGGATTTATGTCTGGATTTTCAGTTCAACTCCATTGATCAATCTGTCAGTTTTTATGCCAATACCATGTGGATTTACTAGTATGGCTCTGTAGTACAGCTTGAAATCAGGGATGGTGATATCTTCAGAAGTTCTTTTAATGTTCAGGATTGTTTTAGTTACCTTGAGTATTTTATTTTTCCACCAGAAATTGAGCATTGTCCTTTTTTCCCCATATTCTTTTATTTTTTTCCGTTCAAAAAAATTTACATTTCCTCCCCTTCTCCCAGTCCCCTCCGGCTCCCCCCTCCTCCATCCTGCTGCTTCCTTAAAAGAGGGCATGGTGCCCTGCCCTGTGGGAAGTCAAAGGCCCTCCCTCCTCCATCCCAGCCTAGGAAGGTGTGTATCCAAATAGACTAAGGTCCCAAAAAGATAATACATTCAGAAGAGATAGGTCCTAGTGTCATTGTTGATGGCTTCTCAGTCTGCCCCCATTGGCAGCCACATTTAGAGAGTCCAGTTTGATCATATGCTCGTTCAGTCTCGGTCCAGCTGGATTTGGTGAGCTCCCATTAGATCAGGCACACTGTCTCAGTGGGTGGTCCAGCCCCTCACAGTCCTAACTTCCTTGCTCATCTTCTCCCACATTCTGCTCTTCGACTGGACTTTGGGAGCTCAGTCCAGTGCTCTGATGTGAATGTGGATCTCTGTCTCTATCTCCATCCATCAGACAAAATTTCTATGGTGGTGATCAAGATATTCATCAGTGTGACTGTGGGACAATGCTAGTTCTGGCACCTTCTCCTCTGCTGCCCAAGGACCTAGCTGGGGACATCCCTGTGGACACCTGGCATCTCCTCTAGAGCCAAGTATCTTGCCAGTCCTAAAATGACTCCAATAATGTAGACATCTTATTCCCTTCTCCAATATCCACCTTTCCTTCACCTCCACCCTCCCACTCCCCCAAGCTCTCCCCAGTCCTTCCCTTCTCCCTTCTCCTTCTCCCTCTCCCCTTCGCCCATACCGCTTCTATCTCTGCCCCCGTATTCCCAACTTTTCCCTGGCAATCTTGTTTGCTTCCAATTTCCAAGAGGATCTATATACGTTTTTCTTTGGGTTTACCTTGCTGTTTGTCTTCTATGGGCTTGTGAGCTATAAGCTTAATGTCCTTTGTTTTATGGCTAGGATCCACTAATGAGTGAGTACATACCATAATCATCTTTTTGGGTTTGGGTTACCTCACTCAGGATAGCGTTTTCTATTTCCATCCATTTGCATGCAAAATTCAAGATGTTTTTTTTTTTTTACAGCTGAGTAGTACTCTATTGTGTATATATTCCACACTTTCTTGATCCATTCTTCCATTGAGAGGCACCTAGGTTGTTTCCAGGTTCTGGCTTTTACAAATAATGCTGCTATAAACATAGTTGCACAAATGCTTTTGTAGTATGATTGGGCATCATTTGGGTATATTCCCAAGAGTGGTATTGCTGGATCCTGAGGTAGGTTGATTCCCAATTTCCTGAGAAACTGCCAAACTGATTCCCAAAGTGGTTGCACAAGTTTGCATTTCCACCCTCAATGGATGAGTGTTCCCCTTACTCCACATCCTCTCCAGCATAGGCTATCATTGGTGTTTTTTATTTTAGCCATTCTGACAGGTGTAAGATGGCATCTCAAAGTTGTTTTGATTTGCATTTCCCTGATCGCTAAGGAAGTTGAACATGACCTTAAGTATCTTTTGGCCATTTGAACTTCTTCTGTTGAGACTTCTCGGTTCAGATGATTACCCTATTTTTAATTGGGTAATTTAGCACTTTAATATCTAGTTTCTTGAGGTCTTTGTATATTTTGGAGATCAGACCTTTGTCCGATGTGGTGTTAGTGAAGATCTTCTCCCATTCAGTAAGATGCCTTTTTGTCTTAATGACAGTGTCCTTTGCTTTACAGAAGCTTTTCAGTTTCAGGAGGTCCCATCTATTCATTGTTGCTCTTATTGTCTGTGCCACTGGGGTTTTACATAGGAAGTGGTCTCCTGTGCCCATGTATTGCCGGCTACTTCCCACTTTCTCTTCTATCAGGTTAAGTGTGGTTGGATTAATATTGAGGTCTTTAATCCATTTGGATTTGAGTTTTGTGCATTGAGATAAATAAGGATCTATTTTCATTCTCCTACAGGTTGACATCCAGTTATGCCAGCACCATTTGTTAAAGATGCTTTCATTCTTCCATTGTATACTTTTAGCTTCTTTGTCAAATATGAGGTGTTCATAGGTTTGTAGATTAATATCTGGGTCTTCGATTCGATTCCATTGGTCAACGTCTCTGTTTTTATGCTAATACCAAGCTGTTTTCATTACTGTAGCTCTGTAATAGAGTTTGAAGTCAGGGATGGTAATGCCTCCTGAAGTTCCTTTATTGTATAGGATTGTTTTGGCTATCCTGAGCTTTTTGTTTTTCCATATAAACTTAGTTATTGTTCTCTCAAGGTCAGTGAAGAATTTTGTTGGGATTTTGATGGGGATTGCATTGAATCTATCGATTGCCTTTGGTAGAATTGCCATTTTTACTATATTGATCCTACCAATCCAGGAGCATGGGAGATCCTTCCATTTTCTAGTATCCTCTTCAATTTCTTTCTTCAAGGTCTTAAAGTTCTTCCCAAATAGATCTTTTACTTCCTTGGTTAGTGTTACCCCAAGATACTTCATGCTATTTGTGGCTATCGTAAAAGGTGATGTTTCTCTGATTTCCCTCTCTGTTTCTTTGTCCTTTGTGTATACAAGGGCTACTGATATTTTTAGTTGATCTTGTATCCTGCCACATCACTGAAGGTATTTATCAGCTGTACCAGTTCTTTAGTAGAGTTTTTGGGGTCACTTATGTACACTATCATATCATCTGCAAATAACGAAAGTTTGACTTCTTCCTTTCCAATTCAAATCCCCAAGATCTCCTTATTCTCTCTTATAGCTATTGCTAGAACTTCAAGCACCATATTAAAGAGATATGGGAAAAGTGGACAGCCCTGTCTTTTTCCTGATTTTAGTGGAATCGCTTTGAGTTTCTCTCCATTTAATTTGACGGTAGCTGTCGGCTTGCTATATATTGCTTTTATTATATTTAGATATGAACCTTGTATCCCTAATCTCTCCAAGACCTTTATCATAAAAGGGTATTGAATTTTTAAAATGCTTTTTCAGCATCTAATGAAATAATCATATAGTTTTTTCTTTCAGTTTATTTATATGATGGAGTACATTGATAGATTTCCATATGTTGAACCAGCCCTGCATCTCTGGGATGAAGCCTACTTGATCATAATGGATGATTTTTTTATGTGTTCTTGGATTCTGTTTGTCAGTATTTTATTGAGAATATTTGATTCAATGTTCATGAGTGAGATTGGTCTGTAATTCTCTTTCATGGTTGCGACTTTGTGTGGTTTTGGTATCAGGGTAACTGTAGCTTCATAAAAAGAGTTTGGCAATGACCCTTCTGTTTCTATTGTGTGAAACACCTTAAGGATTATAGGTATTAGCTCTTCTTGGAAGTTTTGTTAGGATTCTGCATTAAAACCATCTGGTCTGGGACTTTTTTTTGTTGGGAGGTGTTTGATGATAGCTTCTATTTCCTTGCGACTTATAGGTCTATTTAAATTGTTCACCTGGTCTTGATTTAATTTCTGTATATGGTATTTATCTAAAAAACTGTCCATTTCTTTTACGTTTTCCAATTTTGTAGCATACAGTATTTTGTAGTAAGACCTAATGATTCTCTGAATTTCCTGTGTCTGTTGTTATGTTCCCTTTTTCATTCCTGATCTTGTTAATATGAGTGTTCTCTCTCTGCCTTTTGATTAGTTTGGATAGGGGTTTGTCGATCTTGTTGATTCTCTCAAGGAACCAGCTCTTTGTTTCATTGATTCTTTGGAATGTTTTCTGTGTCTCTATTTTGTTGATTTCAGCCCTCATTCTGACTATTTCCAGTCTTCTACTTCTCCTGGGTGTGTCTGCTTCTTTTTTGTTCTAGAGCTTTTAGGTGTGTTGTTAAGTCTCTAATGTGTGCTTTCTCCGTTTTCTTTATGTGGGCACTAAGAGCTAGGAACTTTCCTCTTAGCACTGCTTTCGTAGTGTCCCATAGATTGGGGTTTGTTGTGTCTTTATTTTTGCTAAATTCAAGGAAGACTTTAACTTCTTTCTTTATTTCTTCCTTGACCCAGGAATGGTTCAGTAGTTGACTGTTCAGTTTCCATGAGTTTGTAGGCTTTCTGGGGGTGGAGTCGTTTTTAAATTCTAACTTTACTCCACGATGATCTGATAAGACACAGGTGGTTACTCTAATTGTTTTGTATCTGTGGATGTTTGCTTTGTTGCCGAGTATGTGACCAATTTTAGAGAAGGTTCCATGAGATGCTGAGAAGAATGTATATTCTTTCCTGTTTGGGTGGAATGTTCTATAGATGTCTATTAAGTCCATTTGATTTATTACATCTGTTAGTTCTCTTATTTCTCTGTTAAATTTCTGTCTGGTTGACTTGTCCATTGGTGAGAGAGGAGTGTTGAAATCTCCTACTATTAGTGTCTTGGGTTTGATGTGTGCTTTGAGTTCTAGTAATGTTTTCTTTACATATGTGGATGCTTTTATATTAGGGGCATATATATTCAGGATTGAGACTTCATCCTGATGGATTATTCCATTTAAGAGTATAAAATGTCCATCTCCATTTCTTCTGATTGATTTTAGTTTGAAGTCCATTTTGTTCGATATTAATATAGCTACCCCCGCTTGGTTCTTAGGGCCGTTTGATTGAAAAACCTTTTCCCAACCGTTTGATCATAGGTAATGTCTGTCTTTGTGGTTGAGGTGTGTTTCTTGTAAACAACAGAATGTTGGATCCTGTTTTCTTATCCATTCTCTTAACCTGTGCCTTTTTATAGGTGAATTGAGTCCATTGATATTAAGTGATATTAATGACCAGAGGTTATTAACTGTGGTTATTTTTTTTAGGGTTGTAGAGTTTGTGTGTTTCCCTTCTTTAAGTTGTGCCAGTGGAGGGCTGTGTTATTATGGGTGTTGTTTGCTTCCTTTAGATGTGGTTTTCCTTCTAGTACTTTCTGTAAGGCTGGGTTTGTGGCTATGTATTGCTTAAATTTGTTTTTATCCTGAAATACCTTTTTTTCTCCATCGATGGTGAATGAAAGCTTTGCTGGGTATAGTAGTCTGGGCTTGCATCCATGGTCTCTTAGTGTCTGCAGCACATCTGTCCAAGACCTTCTGGCTTTCATGGTTTCCATAGAGAAGTCAGGTGTAATTCTTATAGGTTTACCTTTATACGTTACTTGGCCTTTTTCCTTTGCAGCTTAGTATTCTTTCTTTATTCTGTATGTTTTGTGTTTTGATTATTATACGGTGAGGGGATGTCTTTTTTTGATCCAGTCTATTTGGTGTTCTGTATGCTTTTTTCTACCTTCATAGGCATATCCATTTTTAGGTTGGGAAAGTTTTCTTCTATAATTTTGTTGAATATATTTTCTGGGCCTTTGAGCTGTGCTTCTTCTCCTTCTTCTACCCCTATTATTCTTAGGTTTGGTCTTTTTATGGTGTCTCAGATTTCCTGGGTGTTTTGTGTTGAGAATTTGTTGGATTTGTTGTTTTCTTTGATCAATGAGTTTATTTTCTCTATAGTATCTCCAGCATCTGAGATTCTTTCTTATATCTCTTGTAGTCTGTTGGTTATACTTGTCTTTGCAGTTCCTGTTCATTTACCCATATTTTCCATTTCCAGCTTTCCCTCAGTTTGTGTTTTCTTCATTGCCTCCATTTCAGTTTTCATGTCTTGAACTATTTCCATTACCTGTTTGATTGCTTTTTCTTGGTTTTCTAGGGCATCTTTGAGGAATTTATTCATTTCTTCTAACTTTTTGTTAGTTTTCTCATCCCTTTCTTCAAAGGAGTTTTTCACCTCTTCTTTAAAGGTCTCTATTACTTTCATAATGCTACGTTTAAAGTCGATTTCTTCTACTTCTGGGTTAGGTTGCTCAGACTTTCCTGTTGCAAACTTGCTGATTTCTAGTGTTATCATGTTGCTTTTCAGATTGTTGGAGGAATTATTGGATTGGCGCCTTCCCATCTCTTCCTTTGATTGCAGCCAGGGGAGACTCAGTGGGTGGGGACCTCCCAGGGCAGCTTGTACACTCACCCCTCTGGATAGCTGATCTCAGTGCAGGAAGAGGAAGTCATGTCTGAACTTCCGCTCCATCTGGACCTCCGATCTCAGCACAGGAAGAGAGAGTCCTGGTGTTCCAAGGACCCACAGAGGAAAGGGCAAACTTGCAGGGGAGAGGTGGGTGCAGGGTCATGTGAAACAAAGAGGCCCATGGGGTCCTTACTGCCAGGCACACACAACCTTACCAATCTGCACCTCCAATCTCAGCATAGGAAGAGAGAGTTCTGGGATTCCAAGGCCCCAAAGAGGAAAGGGCAATCTTGCGGGGGGGGGTGTGCAGGGTTCTGTGGAACAAAGAGGCCCGCAGGGACCTTACCACCAGGCACGCACAACCTTACCAGTCTGCACCTCCGATCTCAGAACAGGAAGAGAGAGTGCTGGGGTTCCAAGGCCCCACAGAGGAAATGGCAATCTTGCAGGTGGGGTGCAGGGTCGTGTGGAACAAAGAGGCCCGCAGGGACCTTAGTGCCAGGTGTGCACAACCTTACCAGTCTGTACTTCCAATCTCAGCACAGGAAGAGAGAGTCTATTTAAACTTTTAAAACACAAATGTAGGCATCCTGAGTTGAAAAGTCCAGAAATAAGCTGGGAAGGGTTGTTTCTGACCGATTCTGGCTGTGGGGAACAGAAAATGTAGGGAACCAAAGCAGCTCACAACCTCACTACTCAACGAGTGAGACCCAGTATTGAGTATTGTCCTTTTAAGGTCTGTAGAGAATTGTGTTGGAATTTTGATGGGATTATGTTAAATCTGTAGATTGCTTTTGGCAAATCTGTACACACTGTGTAAATCAATATTGCAGTTTCTTACAAATTGGGAATTGGTCTACTATATCACTCATGGGCATTTATCCAAATGAATCCCATCCTACCATAAGGATATTTGCTCAACCATATTCATAGTGGCTTTATTTATAATAGCCAGAGACTAGAAACAACCTAGATGTCCCTCATTTTAAGAATGGTTAAAGAAAATGTGGTACAATTACACAGCTGTTAGGAAACATGACATTATAAAATTTGCAGGCAAATGGATGGATCTAGAAAAAAATCATCCTGAGCAAGACAACCCAGATCCAGAAAGACAAACATGGTATGTACTCACTTTTAGGTGGTTATTAGCAGTTAAGTAAAGGATAATCACACTATAATCCACAGACCCAGAGAAGTTATATAAAGAGGAGAGGTCTACAAGAGAAATAGAATAGATTTTGTGGGTAGACTGGGGGCAAGTGAGGATGCGAATGAGGGGTATCAGTGGAGAAGGGAGTGATAGTGGGAGAGAATATGAGGAGAGATTACTGGAATGGGTGGGCATTTAGATGTGATGTGGAAACCCAGTGCAGTAGAAACTTTCTGGAACCTATGAAGGTGATCCATCTTCTGTAACCAGGCAGGACTTCCAGTGATGGGGCTAGGACACCAGTCCAGTCACAAAACCCATATCCTGTCCTGCCTGCAAGATATGCTGGGGCAGGTGACTCAAGCTTGTGCGAGTAGCCAACCAATGACTGGGCCAACCTGAGGCCTTTTCAACTAGAGGGAGCTCTTGCCTGACACTTCCTGCATGGCCAGGATCCAGAAAGAGGATGGCTCAGAGATCAGGGGTAGAACCAAACACAGTCAATGAAATAATTCCTGTTATAGCTGGGTTCCTAGCTCAATCATCATCAGAGAGGCTTACTCCAGTAGCTGATGAAAACAGATGCAGAGACTCACAGCCAAACATTAGGCAGAGCCCAGGAAATCCTTCAGAAGATGGGGAAGAAGGATTGATTGTAGGAGCCAGAGGAGTTGACGACATTAGGAGAACATGCCTCATAGAATCAACCAAGCAGGGCCCATAGGGGCTCAGAGACTGAAGCAACAACTATGGAGCCTACCTGGGTCTATACTAGGCCCTCTGCATACATGTTGTGGTTGTTTAGCTTGGTTTGCTTGGTGTTTATTTGTTTGTTTGTTTTTGAACTCCTGACAGTGGATGTAGGTGTAGCATGAGGGCAGGTTTGTCGGGGTTTCTGTTCCGCCCGGTCCCCCAGCCATTTAGTCCCAGAGAAAAATCACACAAAGAGTCTGCATTAAGGTTATAAATTGATTGGCCCATTAGCTCAGGCTTCTTATTAGCTCTTGTAGCATATATTAACCCATTATTCTTATCTATGATAGCCACATGGTACCTTTTTCAGTGGGACAGGTCACATCCTGCTTCTTCGGTGGTCTGGACAGGAGTGGGGAAAGAGCTTCCTTCTTCCCAGAATACTCCTGTTCTTCTGGCCCCACCTTTACTTCCTGTCTGGTTTTCCCACCTATATTTCCTGCCTGGCTAATAGCCAATCAGCGTTTATTTAAATCATGATTGACAGAATACAGACAATTCTCCTGCACCATGTAGGGGTGTCTTTGACTCTTTTGCCTGCACATTGAATGCTTTTCTTCCTACTGGGTTGCCTTGTCCTGACTTGATATATGGTTTATGCCTATTCTTATTTCATCTTGTTATGCAATGTTTGGTTGATATCACTAGGTGGTCTGCTCTTTTCTAAAGGGAAACAGAAGAACAATGGATCTGGGAGAGAGAGAATCTGGGGGGGACATTGGGAGGTGGGGAGAAAGGGGAAGCTGTGGTCAAGATATATTGTATGAGAGAAGAAAGAAAAACAAATAAACAAAATTAATAGATGTCTGAGTAAGTGTGGTGGCACATCCCTGCAATCTTAGCTTTCAAGGGACAGAGGCAGGAGTGTTAGTATTACTGCAAGTTCATAGCCAGCCTGAACTTCTCAGCAAGTTCCAAGCCTTGGGTTTGTAGTTCAGGGCTTGAGCATGTTCTGAGCAATGGAATCAATCGCGAGAATCACATATGCATATATGTATCCACAAACACACAACCATGCCTTTGTACATATAGATAGGTCTCAAAGGAAAAATCTTCCATTTAGTCATTAGGGAATTGCAAGTGAAAAGTACAAAGGGCATTAGATATCAGCAACATGATTGACTCAAGGGAGACACTGATTCCATAGTGATAGGGTCAGTTCCTCCTGAGAAATCTAGAAGTCAGTTAATATACATTACTATAGGGAAGCTTCATGGAAGCCTCATGGGAGACTGTGGTACCAACTATCTGCTGGCTTAGAATGATGTGATCAGGAGAAAACTCTCAGATCCTACTTCTCCCTGGGAAGGAAGAGAGGTAACTAAAACATACGTTCAGGACTCAGAATTGCAGGGGGCTGCCAAGGAGATAATGGCTGTGATGCTGAGCAAGGGTAGGAAGGGGCAGCAGCTAAGGGATGCTAAGAACACAGGCAAAGCTTAGGCATCATGCCCTTGCCTGTGTGCAATGTGATCAGAAGAGCCTGGAACTCAGAAGTGTAGCACTTGCCTAACTTGACTGAAGCAATTGGCTATGGCTGCAAGACTGAGAAAAGAGGAGAAAAAAAAAACTCTGTGAAATGAACCAACTATATACACCACAGCAATCTGGAAAGAAAACTAAGGGGAAAATTCTTATTTATGACTATTTAAGAAGAAGAATCCCAGAGGGAAACTGGGGTGGATCAAGAGGGAGCAAGAGGTGGGGGTGTGAATATGATCAAGTATGTGATTTACACACATGAAGATGCCACAAAGAAACCCACTCCTGGACTGCAGGTAGAGCCCGGTGTTATACAGCCCTTTCCTAGTATGCACATGGATTCCAGCTCTAGTCACACACACACACACACACACACACACACACCAAAACAAATCACATTTTTTGGCAAAATTCACATATGCTAATAAAAATGGAAAACCTCTGCAAATAGTGAGAAAAACTAGGAATATAAGACAACCCCTTAAACAGTGGTCAGAAAACTGGATGGCTACATATACAACAGAGGAGGGAAACTAGCCTGTCTCTCACCTTGCACAAAAATCAAATAAAAATGGATCAAAGGCCTTAACATAAGACCTGCAGTTGCTAGAGGAAGACACAGGTCTGGAGACTTTAAGATTAAGGGATTGGCAAAAAAACTTTCTAAGCAGGACTCTAGCAACACAGGAAATAACCCTTAGGTTGAATGACAGATAGGGATTACAGGAAATTTAGAAGCTTCTGCTCAGCAAGCAAAGTCATCACCAATGTGAAAAGACAGTCCACAGGATGTAGAAAACACTCCTGCCAACTGCACATCAGATAGGTCATCACTAATATTCAGAATAATAAGGAATTACAAAAATTTAACACCAGCCCCCAAAACCATCCAATCAATAAGTGAGCTAACAAGTGGAATAAATAATATCTAAGAAGTATAAATGGCCAGTAAATATGAAATGATAGGTTCACTATTATTAGCCCTCATTCAAATGCAAATTAAAATGTCTTTGAAATTCTACTGTCAGAATGGCTATCATCAAGAAAGCAAATAAGAACAAATGCTGATCAGGGCATAGAGAAAGATAAACCCTTGTAACTAGTTCAGCCACTATGGAAGCCAGTGGTAAGTTCCTCATAAAAATAAGAATGGGGGCAGGAACACTGCTCAGTGGGAAAAGGCGCTTGCTGCCAACCCAGACAAACTGGGTTCAGTCCCCAGGATCCACATGGTGGAAGAGAGAACTGACTTTCATGAGTGATCCTCTGACCTCAACACACATGCTAAACATAAGTGCATGACAGAGAAATATTCAATGTGACCTTACAAAATCTAAAAATAGAATATGACCCAACTCTACCACTCCTGGATATATACCCAAGCACTCTTAAATCATCTTACTACAGAGATATACATGCACATGCTGTTGAAGCTGTGTTCACAATAGCACTGGGATTTTTTTTTCAGTTTAAGTAAAAATGAAATCATGACATTTCATGGAAAACACATGGAATTAGGGATCATTACAGACTCAGACACTCTCAAAAAGACAAATACCATATTCTGCTCATTTGCTCTAGACTTAAGCTGTTTGCCCCCCCCTCTCTCTCTCTCTCTCTCTCTCTCTCACACACACACACACACACACCACATGCACACCATGTTTGCATTAAGTGATGGTGGGTTGAAAAAAGAGGATAATTGCATATTAGCAGAATGAAAAAGATCATCGAGGGAAATGGGAAAGGAATATGGGGAAGGGGATGAATAAGAGCATATAAAAATGATATAGGCCTAAAGTGCTACAATGAAACTTTGGATGCTAACTTTAAAATTAATTAAAATTTTGGTAAAGAATATGCTACTGAGGAAAAATTTTAAGGAGGAAAACAACTTATGCATGGAAAACTGCAAAAGCATCATTAAAATAGATTACAGACAAAACCAATAGAAGACTAGTCCATATTCATGGATAGGCAGACTTTGCATTGCTAAGACATCTCTGCTACCCCAGCTCTTTCAGACTTCAATTACATCTTTGAAGGAAAAGAAAAATCAGTCTTTGAAATTCATATTTAACCATAAAGGATCCTGAATATTATTGAGATATCTCTGTTTCTCTTTCTCCTTCCCCCATTTCCTTTTATTTATTTACTTCAATGAAAGACCCCAATTCTTGAAACAACACCCAACCATAAAAAAAGAACAGAGTTAAAGCACCAGAGGCTTCACACATCTTTACTTCAAAACATCAACCCCTTCCAGACCTACGTTAATCACAGTAGTGCAACACTGACATGAGGATATTCACACAAACTACAGCAATAAAACAGAGCACCCAGAAATCAGCCCACAAAATTAAATGATCTTTGACAATAGCTTCAAGATCTCCTCTTCAACAAATGGTGTTGGGAAAGAAGAATGAGCACAACAAAAGGATAAAACTTGACCCCTACATCAAGTACCCTCCCCCGCATTAACTAAAAATCAATCAATGATATAACACAAGACCTGCTGCTATGAGACTCTTAAAAGATGCTGGGAAAGCCATGAGCCATTACTTGATTATTTCTTGGTTACAATTCCAGAAGCATAAGTAACAAAGCAAACATGAACCAGTGGGATTATGCCAAGTTAAAAAAGCTGCTTTGGCCCAAGAGAAGCAAACAGTAGAAGGTAATCTATAGACTAGGAAAACAACCAGATTTTAAAATGGGCAAAAGAGTGGAACAGTGATTTTTCCAATGGAGGCATGTATGCACCAGCATCACTAACCATCAGAGGAAATTCTAAATGTGTGATTATTTTATGTTTTAGGGAAAAACCAAAAGAAGGCAGAGATTTTTTTTTGTTATTTTCATGTCAAAAGTTTCATTATACAAAATCACTCTAAACATTTATTTTATTTCTCTATTTTGATAAGTGTGAAGATGATTGTGTGTATTATAGATATTTATTGTATAAAGCAGTAATGCCAGAAGAATAATACTAAACTAAACTTAGAATATGTTTGAAAAGCAATTTGAGGGACTTGGGTTTTTTTTTTTTTTACTTTGTTTTTGTTGTGATGCTGGCATGGAATTCAGGGCCTTGAGGATGTTAAACACACACTGTGTAACAAAGATATACCCCCAGCCCTTGATGGCTTTGCAATGACAAACTGACTCAGTCTACCAAAGTGGCCTCTGTCTCTGTACATTTGTCTAGTCATAACTGGAGGAAGAAAGACAAATATTATTATTGTAAGGGATCGATCTGAATAGAAAGGAGAGAATTTTGAACTGGAAGCTAAAAAAGTGGGCATACACAATGCACTGATAGTCATTCAGAGGAAGTGCAAGTTCATACCTCAGCTCTGCCATTTCCTGGTGTGTGTGTAGATTTAATGTCTCTGGGTATATTTTAATATTTAGAAAAGTAGAAAATATTTGCTCACAGATTGGGATTGTTGGGAATAGAAAATGTAAATACTCATGCAATTAAGACAATGAGGGTTCTCTGGGAGTTGAGACTGTGGGAACTGACCAGGTGGTCTGTGGTTTTGGGGTTTGAATCAAAGAGAGATGGATGTATCACAGTTGTGAGAGGGTGAGAGGTAAAGGAAGGTTGAAGGCAACAAAGTCAATGCAGAGAATTGCCCACTTTCCTGTTCTATATGCACTCTTTTTATATGGTTAATTTACTATTTTAATAATATTTTTATTTTATGAAATTATAGTTTATAATTACATCATTTCCCTCTTCTCTTTCCTCTGTTCAACCCTTCCCATGTACTCTCATTTCTCTCTAGAATTCATGACCTCCTTTTCTTTAATTGTTGTAAGAGTGTATACATATATCACCAAATATATATTCTTCAATATATATATGCCTAAATGTAAATACAACCTTCTCAGTTCATATAATGTTACTTGTATATATAATCTATAATAATATGTAATATATTATATGACTTCAGCACTGACCACTTGATATTAGATAGCCAATTGGCGGTGTTCTTCCCCGGGGAAGACTATTTCTCCTGCTCAGTATTCCTTAGTTAACTGTAGTTCTTTGT
Organism: Ondatra zibethicus; assembly: GCA_004026605.1. Classification (NCBI taxonomy): domain Eukaryota; kingdom Metazoa; phylum Chordata; class Mammalia; order Rodentia; family Cricetidae; genus Ondatra; species Ondatra zibethicus. The sequence continues at coordinate 20,637 of PVIU01016444.1, forward strand.
CTATGGTAGGCCTTATTAGCTTTTCCCTTTCATGTTAGGATTTCTATTGGTATCATCATTGATCAGGTCTTATTTAGTCAGCCATGTTGATGAAACTTCATGTGTGTGGTTTCTCTGACAACTCTTGGAGACATAGTCTCACTACATACTTCCTGTACCTCTGGCTCTTAAAAATATTTCTGCTTCCTCTTTCAGAATAATCCCTGAGCCTTAGGTTCAGGGATTGAGTTTGACTTGTAAGTATATACATTTGGGACTGGGCAATACACAATTTTTTGTTCTCTGCATTTTTTTTTAACCAGTTGTGGTTTTCTGTAATGGTCTATGTCTGTTGCAAAGAGAAGTTTCCTTGATAAGGGTGAGAACTACACTTATTTGTGGGTATCAGGATAAATGCTTAGAATATAGTTAGTGATTATACCAGTTTAGTGGAATGGCAGTTATAGGTTATCCTTCAATATCCACAGCTTCTCTAGTTTAGGTAGGCACAATTTCCTGTTTGTTGGCAGTTCTTAAGTTCAATTAGAGGATTGTTGATCACATCCAAGGTATAAGTGCCACTACTGTACCTTTGAAGTCATAGGTTCGTTCATGGATATCATACCTGGGTAGGACTATTGGTTGCTTTGCTCCTCTGACACTATGAAAGCTAATTCTCATCCTTAGGTTAGATTCAGTTCAGGTTTCCTGTATCATGTGTCCAAAGTACATGCTGTTTTCATTAATAGAGACTTACATACCTCTGTGGGGCAGCCAAGGACAGCAGCAAAAATGCATAATATTTGGGTCATCTCTTGAACAACCCTGACCAACAACTCAAAAGTGCCCTTCTTATTTTGGTGTTGGGATTTTGGATACATAGCCCATGGGAAACTTTTGTTTAAATTACATATGCATACACAGAATTTTGTATTTTATCTGTAATATTAGGTAGATGCATAATAATAAGATTCGTTACAACTTTTCAGACATAGCTGCTATTTTACTCTCTTCCTTCCTTCTGTACTTATATCATTCCCCTGTCCATTTTTAGTCCCATTGTCCAATTACCCCCTTAAGTCACTTGTACACTGCTATTTCCCTTTCTATTGCTTCTCCCACCTCAAAGTCCCTTATTACTTTTCTTGTTTCTGAAATTACTCCAGGTTATTGTACTCACATCTGAAGATTCTGAGTTAGGAACTTCAGATGAGAGAGAACATGTAGCATTTGTCTTCCTGGGTCTGGGTTACCTTGCTCAATATAATCTTTTCTTGTTCCATCCATATTATCTGCAAAGTTCATGATTTTGCTTTTCTTTACAGGTGAATAGAATTCCATAGTACACATGTGGCACATTTCCACTATTCATTCACCAGCTGAAGGGCATTTGGGTTGTTTTCATTTCTATGTAAGGAGAGTGGCAATGAACATGGCTGAGCAAGTATCTGTGAGTAGGATGTCAAGTCCTTGGTGTATGCCAAGGAGCAGTATAGATGGCAGCATTTGGAGGCTTCTCCACATTGGCTTTCAGAGTGGCTACACTAGTTTTCAATCCTATCCACAGTGAGCGAAGGTTTCCCTTCCACCACATCCCATTCAGCACTAATTGTCAGTTATTTTGTTGATCTTTGTCATTCTGGCTGGGGTAAGATGAAATCTCAAAACTGCTTTGGTTTGCGTTTCCCTAACTTTGGGGAAAACAAATATATTTTTTTTAAAACTACTTCTTACTTGTTTTATTTCTTATTTTGGAAACTAACTGTTCAGATCCCAAGCTCATTTATTTTGAATGGGTTGTTTGTTATTTGAGTTCTTTATGTAGTCTAATTTTTTTTTAATTTTTAAATTGATTTTATTGAGCTATACATTTTTCTCTGCTCCCCTCCCTTGCTCTCCCCTCCACTTAAACACTCTCCCTGATCCCCATGCTCCCAATTTACTCAGGAGAACTTGCCTTTTTCTATTTCCCATGTAGATTAGATCTATGTATGTCTCTATCAGGGTCCTCATTGTTGTCTAGGTTCTCTGGAATTATGAATTGTAGGCTGATTTTCTTTGCTTTATGTCTAAAAGCCACTTATGAGTGAGTACATGTGATAACTGTCTTTCTGTGTCTGGGTTACCTCACTCAATATGATGTTTTGTAGCTCCATCCATTTGCCTGCAAATTTCAAGATGTTGTTCTTTTTTTTGCTGTATAGTACTCCATTGTGTAAATGTACCACATTTTCCTTATGCATTCTTTGAAGGAGGATCATTTAGGATGTTTCCAGGTTCTGACTATGACAAACAATGCTGCTATGAAATATAACTGAGCACATGTCCTTGTGGTATGATTGAACATCCTTTGGGTATATACCCAAAAGTGGTGTTGCTAGGTCTTGAAGAAAGTTGTTTTCTAATTTTCTGAGAAATCACCATTATAATACTCAAAGTGGCTATACGAGCTTGCACTCACACCAGCAATGAAGGAATGTTTCCTTTACCCCACAACCTGTCAAGCATAAGTTGTCATTAGTGTTTTTGATCGTAGCCATTCTTACAGGTGTAAGATGGAATCTCAGAGTTGTTTTGATTTGCATTTCTCTGATAGTTAAGGAAGTTGAGCATTTCCTTAAGTGTCTTTCAGCCATTATATATTCCTCTGTTGAGAACTCTGTTTAGGTCTGTAACCCATTTTTATTGGATTATTTGTTCTTCTGATGACCAATTTCTTGATTTCTTTTTATATTTTGGAGATCAGTTCTCTGTATGATGTGGGGTTGGTGAAGATCTTTTCCCATTCTGTAGGCTGCTGTTTTGTCTTGTTGACCATGTCCTTTGCTTTACAGAAACTTTTCAGTTTCAGGAGGTCCCATTTATTAATGTTTCTCTCAGTGTCTGTGCTACTGGGGTTCTATTTAGGAAATGGTGTCCTGTGCCAATGTGTTCAAGTGTACTTCCCACTTTCTCTTCTATGAGGCTTAGTATGGTTGGCTTTAGGTTGAGGTCTTTGATCCATTTGAACTTGATTTTTGTGCAGGGTGATAGATATGGATCTGTTTTCATTATTTTACATGTTGGTATCCAGTTACCAGCACCATTTGTTGAATATGCTTTCCTTTTCCATTTTATATTTTTTGGTTCTATGTCAAAAATTAGGTGTTAGTAGGTGTGTCGATTAAAATCTAGGTCTTCAATTTGGTTCCATTGGTCCTCCTGTCTATTTTTATGCCAATACCAGGCTGTTTTCAGTACTGTAGCTCTGTAGTAGAGTTTGAAGTCAGGGATTGTGATACCTCCAGAAGTTCTTTTATTGTATAGGATTGTTTTGGCTACCCTGGGTTTTTTGTTTCTCCATATGAATTTCAGAACTGTTCTTTCAAGGTCTCTGTATAATTTTGCTGGGATTTTGATGGACATTGCATTGAATATGTAGATTGCTTTTGGTAAAATTGCCATTTATACTATGTTAATTTTACCTACCTACCCAAGAGCATGGGAGATCATTCCATTTTCTGTTGTTTTCTTCAATTTCTTTCTTCAAAGATTTAAAGTTCTTGTCATACAACTCTTCCACTTTTTTGGTAAGAGTTACTCCGAGATATTTTATGCTATTTGCGACTTTTGTGAAGGGTCTTTCTGATTTCTTTCTTAGCCCATTCATAATTTATGTAAAGAAGGACTACTGATTTTTTTTAGTTTTTTTTTTCTTAGTTAATCTTGTATCCTGCTACATTACTGAAAGTGTTTATGAATTGTAGAAGTTCCTTGGTAGAATTTTTGGGATCGCTTTTGTAAACTATCATATCATCAGCCAACAGTGAGAATTTGACTCCTCTTCTGATTTATATCCCCTTGCATTGTTTTCTTTGTTTCTTTGTTTCTAGTTTGTTGATTTTAGCTCTCATTTTGATTATTTCCTGCCATCTAGTTCTCTTGGGTGAGTTTGCTTCATTTGTTCTAAAGTTTTCACATGTTCTGTTAATTCACTAGTGTGGGATTTTTCCAGCTTCTTTATGTAGGCATTTAGTGCTATGAACATTCCTCTTAACACTCCTTTCATTGTGTCTCATAAATTTGGGTATGTTGTGTGGTCATTTTCATTGAATTTTAGGAAATCTTTAATTTCTCCCTTTATATATATTCCTTGACCCACTGATGCTTCAGGTGAGCCTTTTTAAATTTCCATGTGTTTGTGGGATTTTTGGAGTTAGTGTTGTTGTTGAATTCTAATTTTAAGCCATGGTGATCTGATAATGGTGTAGAAGGTCCTCCTGTTTGTGTGTTGCTTTTATTGGTTGAATAAAGAGACTGCCTTGGCCTTTTGATAGGGCAGCCCTTAGGTGGGTGGAGTAGACAGAACACAATGCTGGGAAGAAGGCAGTGTGGCAGACACCATGCTTCTCCTGCCTGAGACGGATGCTGGTTAGGAATCTTTCCCAGTAAGGTACGACCTCGTGGTGACATACAGATTATTAGAAATGGGTTAAACGAATATGTAAGAGTTAGCCAAGAAGAGGCTGGATATAATGGGCCAGGCAGTAATTTAATTAATACAATTTCCATGTGATTTTTTCGGGGCTTAAGCTAACCGTGTGGCCCAGAGCCGGGCAGGAAGGAACAAAGGGGCTGCTGTGCCTTTTATTACAGATTGGCTGCCCAACTTGGCTGACTAACTCCATGTAAAGCCTGAGAGGGCTTAAAAAGGAATTCTAGACACAAATATAGAGTTTAACATAGCTGGCAGCGTGCCATAGCTCCTTTAAGAAAGATTTTCCTGTAGTGAAAAAAAAAAGCCGCACCATTTTAAAATGAGGCTTCCTGGGCCCTGCCGCCACTGCAAACTCCAGCTATGGAGCATTTGTGGGCCCGATGTTTGTGTGCCCTCTCAGGGTCGGGATCAAAGTAACTGAGACCATGCCTGTGGTTTGGCGCCTGCCTGGGCAGGCAGCATGACCAGTTCTGCTAGGCGTGCACAAACGGGAGAGCATGGCAGATTTCCGCAGCCTTACACAGAGGTGTTTCCAGGCTACGCGGTGCTCTGCGTGGCAAATTCGGCTGTAACTCAGGTAAAAAGCTCATTCTCAGAGTTAAAGTGCTAAATGTGGCTTCTACCTGACGGCACCAGAGCTAACAGAAATGGTACGTCCACCATTTTAAAATTAAAAAGAGGTGGAGCCAACATCCAGAACAGCTGCAACCAAGCTGCTTAGCATTTTTAAAAGCTCAGAAAGTCATGAAATAAAGTTAATGCTTAAAAAAATGGTAAAGCCTTTAAAGAGATAGACTACCGATTGTTACAGATTAAAAAAAAATAAAGAAAAATAATCCATGTAAAAATGGAAAATTCACATAATGTCTGGATTATGTATTTTATTGTGTTTTCTTTAAATTTTTTGCTTGTAAAGGAGCTAAGTACAGAGAGAATTTTCATTGTATGCGCTGCCAAACTAAACCAACATATATGTTTTAAAGGTATCATGACTTCCATATTTGGGTCTAAGGATATGGTGCTTTGGAAAAGAGGTTCTTCTTTTGTTTTCACAGAGGATGAGAAACTGTGGGTTGCTTTAGGCATGTTTCTTTTACATATGAGAGTGCCCTTGTATTTGGGGCATAGATGTTCAGTATTAAGATTTCTTCTTGATGGATTTTTCCTGTGACTAATATGAAATGTCCTTCCTTTTCTCTTTTGATTGATTTTATTTTGAAGCCTGTTTTATTAGATATTAGGATAGCTACACCAACTTGTTTCTTAGGTCCATTTGATAGCAAATTTTTTCTCAACCCTTTACTCTGAGGCAATGTTTTGAGGTATGTTTTTTGTGTGCAGTAGAAGGATGGATTCTATTTTTATATCCAATCTGTTAGCCTGTCTTTTCTAGGTGACTTGAGTCCATTTATATTAAGGAATATTAATTACCAGTGATTGCTAGTTGCTGTTATTTTAGGTTTTCATTGTTGATAATGTTATTGTGTGTATTTTTCTTTCTTTGGGATTTGGTGCTATGAGATCATCAATTGTCTGTGTTTTTGTTGATGGAACCAACTTCCTTGGGCAGGAGCTTCCTTCTAGTACTTTGTGTAGGGCTGGGTTTGTGGCTAGGTATTGGTTAAATCTGGTTCTGCCATGGAATATCTTGTTTTGTCCTTCCATGGTGATTGAAAGTTTTTCTGGGTATAGTACTCTGGGCTGGCAGCCATGGTCTGGTATGGGAGAATTGTCTGTATTCTGTCAATCATGTTTTAAATAAATGCGGATTGGCCAGGCAGGAAGCATAGGTGGGACAACCAGATAGGAAGTAAAGGTGGGGCCAGAAGAACAGGAGTATTCTGGGAAGAAGGAAGCTCTTTCCCCACTCCTGCCTAGACCACTGAAGAAGCAGGATGTGACCTGCCCCGCTGAAAAAGGTACTGAGCCATGTGGCTGACATAGATAAGAATAATGGGTTAATATAAGCTACAAGAGCTAATAAGAAGCCTGAGCTAATGGGCCAATCAGTTTATAATTAATGCAGACTCTCTGTGTGATTTTCTTTGGGACCTAATGACTGTGGGACCTGGTGGGAGGACAGAAACCAACCAGGCCTTCATGTTACAGAATGGCGCTCATGTGGATAACCAGAATGGCGCTCATGTGGATAACTGCATCCACAGAAAGCCTGAGAAAGCTTGGAAAAGAATAGAGTAAAGCATGTTTTCTTGGTAGCAGCAATTTCTTGGGTCTGCTCTGCTTGCTAGAGGCAAGGAAACACTCTCATTTAAGATTGGCTTCCTCACTCAGCTTTAGCTGCAAAACCGTGCAGCTCTTTTAAGAGGTCCTGCCATGAAACACTTAAATGGTGTTTATGAAAAGCTGACTGCATGCTTTTTGGTTTTCAGCCATAGCAGGAAAAAAGCCACTCTGTTTTAAAATGTCGGCTTTATGGGCCTGCCAGGGCAAACGGAGCATTTGCGTGTGGTTTGTGGACACAATGTTGCAGCTTGCTTGCTGGCAAGTACCTTGAAATGCCATAGAGTTGTGGCAATAAACACGGCTCTGACCGGTACCTCCGCCATGAGGCTGGATTTGCAGAAAGCTAAGGAATGGGCTGGATCCAGCCGTCAATGCCACAGCTTTAATTCTAGCCATTTGCTTAGCAAATTAAAGACTCATGTGGTCAAAGAGAGAGAGAGAGAGATAGTAAAAGAAATATTCAAAGTAAAAAAAAAACCTCTAAATGTTTTACATTGTGTTAAATATATATACAGGCTAAAAGTTAAAGTCCTTAAAATAAAAAAAAAAGAAAGAGAGTAGTTGGGTATGGTGGTACACACCTTTATTCCCAATGCCTGGGAGGCAGAGGCAGACAGACCTCTGTGAATTCAAGGTGTGGTGGTGGACACCTTTAATCCCAGCACTTGGGAGGCAGAGACAGGCGATTCTCTGTGAGTTCAAGGACAGCCTGGTCTACAGAGGGAGTTCCAGGACAAAGATACACAGAGAACCTGTCTCAAAAACTAAAAGTAAAAATAAAAGAAATAGAGGTTAAAGTAAAACCACATAAAGATGGAAAACACACAGAGAATCTGGATACTGTATGTTATTCTTCTCTATTTGAATTGTTTGAATGCTGAGGAAGGAGCAACAGCTGCTAAAAGATTTTTGCTTATAAATGCTGCTGAATTAATCCAAGATAGGAATTTTGAAAATACCTTGACTTCAAAATTGAAGTCAAAAGATATGTTACTTTGGAGAAGAGATTTTGCTTTTGTTTCCACAGGAAATGAGAGGCTGTGGATTCATTCTGAGTTAAGAAAACTCAGGTTTGATCAAGGAAGACCACCTGAGAAATCTCCAGTAGGAACAGATGGCCCAGATGACAGAGTTCTACATCCAGAACAGATTCAAGACTGCTGCCTGAGATGATCAAGACTCACAGGATACTCCAGTCAGGACTTGATCATAACTCTAAATTTTCTTTAGGTCCCCATAAGATTATCAGTGCCCCCAACCAGCCGGAAGTAGCCTGAAAAACTATGCCCACATTCCGAAAAAATGAACTACAGATATTTTCCTTTGTTTAAAAAGAAAAGAGAGGGGGAAATGTTACAGGAGAATTGTCTGTATTCTGTTAATCATGTTTTAAATAAATGCGGATTGGCCAGGCAGGAAGCATAGGTGGGACAACCAGATAGGAAGTAAAGGTGGGGCCAGAAGAACAGGAGTATTCTGGGAAGAAGGAAGCTCTTTCCCCACTCCTGCCTAGACCACTAAAGAAGCAGGATGTGACCTGCCCTGCTGAAAAAGGTACTGAGCCATGTGGCTGACATAGATAAGAATAATGGGTTAATATAAGCTACAAGAGCTAATAAGAAGCCTGAGCTAATGGGCCAATCAGTTTATAATTAATGCAGACTCTCTGTGTGATTTTCTTTGGAACATAGCAGCTATGGGAACTGGGCAGGACAGAAACCCCAACAAGCAGGTCCTCATGTTACAATGGTCTCTTAATGTCTGCATAACACTTGACCAGGACCTTCTGGCTTTCATTGTTTCCATGGAGAAGTCAGGTGTAATTCTGATAGATCTGCCTTTATATGTTACTTGGCTTTTTTCCTTTGCAGTTCTTAATATTCTTTCTTTATTCTATATGTTTAGTGTTTTGATTGTTATCTGGTGTGGGGACCTTTTTTTGATCAAGTTTATTTGGTGTTCTTTAAGCTTCTTGAATCTTTATATGCTTATCTGTCCTTAGGTTGGTAAAGTTTTCTTCTATGATTTTGTTAAATATATTTTCTGTGCTTGTGAGTTGAACTTCTCCTTCTATACCTATTATTCTTAGGTTTGGTCTTTTCATGGTATCATATTTCCTGGATATTTTGTGTTAAGGTTTTGTCAGATTTAATGTTTTCTTTGAATGATGAGTCTATTTCCTCTATTGTATCTTCCATGCTTGAGATTCTTTCCTTCATTTCTTGTATTCTACTGTTTATGCTTGCATTTATGGTTCCTGATCATTTTCTCATGATTTCTGTTTCTATAATTTTCTCTGCTTGTGTTTCCTTTATTGTCCCTATTTCAGTTTTCAAGTCTTGAATAGTTTCTTTCATATGTTTGATTGCTTTTTTTTGGTTTTCTTTAAGGAACTTGTTGATGATTTTTATTTGTCTTTTCCTCCATTTCTTTGAGGGAATTTTTTATTTCTTCTTTAAGGGCCTCAAACATTCCCCTAAAGTTATTTTTTAGGTCATTTTCTTCTGCGTCATCTATATTTCATTGTTCAAATCTTGCTGTTGTAGGGCCACTAGTTTTTATTGGTGTTACGTTGCTCTTTGTGGTTTTGTGTGTTTCTTACCTATCTACCCTTCCTTTTATCTGATTGGTATATTTGGGGCTATCTATGCCTCTGTGTTGCCAGGAGGGCCACTTGTTGCTCCTGGATGCCCAGAAACAAAATAATCACACAGAAACCATATTATTTAAATTGCTGCTTGGCCCATTACCTCTAGCTTCTTATTGGCTAACTCCTACATCTTAATTTAACCAATTTCTATTAATCTGTGTTTTGCCACGTGGCTGTGGCTTATCAGGTAAAATTCCCAGCATCTATCTTTGGTAGCTCCATGATGTCTCTCTGCCTTCCTTCTCCCAGCATTCAGTCCAGTTTTTCCCTGCCTACCTAAGTTCTGTCCTATCAACAGGCCAAGACAGTTTCTTTATTCATTAACCAATAAAAGCAACACATAGACAGAAGGACTCCCACATCATTTCCCCTTTCCTGTTAAATAAAAAGGAAGGTTTTACCTTTAACAAAACAAAACTACATATACCAAAAAAGGTATCATCCAAGAACTACAGTTACAATATTTATATTTACTTTATCTTTTATCATAACTAAGAAAACCCATAACTATAACTATAAATTCTTCATCTCCATCAAAGTCTCCAGAACAATATAATATAACCTAAGTCAACAGGAAGTGCACTGTAAGCAACTTCCAAAACTCTAGAATAGACAGAGACATCTTGATGCCTGGACAGTCAACCAAAATTCTTCTGTACTTTTGGGACATTTATCTTCAGCCTACAGGCCCATAGTATCCAGCAGATTTTTCCACAAAGCAGGAAATTTCAAAGACTGTTTTGCCAATATTGGCAATTTGCCAGTCACTTTCTTTTGTATCCTGCAGAATGTCTAGTAGAGCTTTCATGAAACAGGAACCCGCAAAGAACCATCTCACCTTTAGGTAAGATCAGCAGTCATTTTTCTGTGGGTCCTGCATGTCCAGTTTATACAGCCAGGCAACAGCAGTTTCTTCCCCAAATGACTAACAAACTCCATATGGAGCCTCAATGATGCCCATCTTCCATTTGAAGTAGATTGGTGCTGCCAGGAGAAGATGTGTCTCACTGTCATGAAAAGTCCTAAATTTTAAAAACATTTAAATACCATATTCTTAAGGTCTCTGAAAGATTTGAAGAATAACTATCTAACTGAAATATATCTGTATACATCTAGAAAATCTAACATGACTATAAGCTTAACTATTATAGATGAGTATCTATTAACTATATTTCTTAATTATACATTATACTTTTAAATGAGCTACACAAACACAGTACCTTAATCAAGATCAGAAATACATATACATATATAACAAAATTGACCTTAAATTTGTATCAATAAACCAAGATCCATACCAATGCAAAGTATCCATCTCTATAGCATATCCCCCTTTAAATGTAAAGAAACATTTACAAACAATATTTGGGAATATGGGTACAGTTCTGTCCAAACATTTTTCTGCTGTTTATTGGGTGAAGTATTTTCATTGTGGGGGTATTTACAGCAACCTTTCAGGGGCTCTTGTTCCATCAAACCACACCAGTCTGGAAGCAATCCCCAGGTTCTCATCTTCTGTGAAAACAAAAGAAGAACCTCTCTTCCTGTAGTACAAGGAGCACAGGCCCCTTGTTCCATTCCGCCTGGCTCCCATCTGTCCGGCTAGCTTAACTCTCGGAATAATTACACAAAAGCTGTATTCATTGAATTACTGCCTTGCCCGTTAGTTCTAACCTCTTATTGGCTAACTCTCACATCTTGATTAACCCATTTCCATTAATATGTATCGCCATTTGACTGTGGCTTACTGGCATGAGTCTAAGCAGCATCCATCTTGGCCTGGAGAATCATGGTGTCTGCCACATTTCCCTTCTCCCCAGCATTCTGTTCTGTCTACTCTGCACACCTAAGGGCTGCCCTATCAAAAGGCCAAGGCAGTCTCTTTATTTAACTAATGAAAGCAACAGAAATACAGAAGGACCTCCTACACCATCTTCCAAAGCAACATATCCTTATACTCAAATTTTGGAATCAAGATACCTTTATGTTGGTTTAAATTAGCAATCCATACAATGAAATGTATCTCTGTACTTAGCACCTTCACAGTAAAAAATTCAAAGAAATGAGGAAGGTCTCAGAAAGAGGTGGTGCTCTGCTAAGGCAAAGGAAGCTGGAAATTAGAGAAATTTGAGATCAGGGACAAACATGCTGGAACTTTGCTGGTAAGCCACAGCCACACGGCAATACATAGATTAAAAATGGGTTAACCAACTATATAAGAGCTAGCTAGAAATACCCTTAAATGATTGGTCAATTAGTGATTTAAATAATATAGTTTCTAAGTGATTATTTCAAGTCAGGGCAATCTGAAAATGATCAAGCGGCCTCCTACAACAGAGGAGCCAGACCCAGGGGTGCTGATGGTGTGATTCTAGACTCTCCCACACCTGGGACAGCCACTTGGAAAAGATATGATCATGGCTTCTCTTTGATTCCACCTACTCTCTCTATATATCTTTTCCAGCTTGGCTATATTCTGTTAAGCCATTGGTCAAAAGCAGCTTCTTTATTCATTAACCAATAAAAGCAACACATATACAGAAAGACTTCCCACACCATTTCCTTTAGGAATTCTAGACACACACACACACACACACACACACACACACACACACACAACAAAGTTTAACCACATTTTTTTTCAGCTTGCATTATGCCACAGCTCCCTTAAGAGAGGTCTTCCTGATTCAGCAGTATCAGAAAAAACAAACAAACAAACAAAGAAAAACCCACACGATTTCAAACCGGCAACTTCCTGGGTTTTGCTGCCAGCACAAACTATGGCTCTTTCAGGAGACCAAACATTTAAATGTGGTTTGTGAACAATGTGTTACAAACTGCTTAATAGAGTGACATAGACTGCTACATACTTGGAACTGGGGCAGTGTGCATGGCTTTCAGAGGCAGTGAACATGCCTCCACCATGTTTGACTGGGCAGAGCCAAAAGACAAAGCAGCCATGGCTTAGCATTTTAAGAAGCACTCCTGGACAGAATAGAATTTCAGATACACAACAGGACAGATTCAGACATAAAAGACCTCTAAATGAGACACGGTGTGTCTAAAATATGCACATAGGCTTGGGAAAGAGAAGAAAAAGAGTAAAGAGACAGTAAATGTAATATAAAAGAGTACAGACAGTCATAGATTAAAGGAGTAAAGATAATAAAATAAATATTAAACTTGTAGAAAAACTAATAGAGTAGGAAAAATAAGCCACGTAAAGATGGAATATACACAGAGAGTCTGGATTATGCACATCATTGTATTTTCTTTAAATTATTTGGCTATGAAGGGGCTAAGTACAGAGAGACATTTCATTGTATGGGCTGCTATGAAAAACCAACAAATATATTTTAAAGATATCTTGACTTCAAAATTTGGATCTAAGGATTAACAAATTCTGCTTTTGTTTCCACAGAAGATGAGAACCTATGGATTCATTCCAGGCTAATGTGGTTTGATGGACCAAGACCCTCTGAAAGGTCACCATGAACACCGCCCAAAATTACTTTGCCCAACAAAAAGCAGGAAACAGTTTGGAGAGAACTATGCCCAAATTCCCAAATATCGTTTATAAACGTTTGTTTACATTTAAAAGGGGATATGCTATAGAGATTTACATTGGTATGGATCTTGATTAATTGATATAAATTTAAGGTAAATTTTGTTATATGTATATTTCTGCTCTTGATGAAGGTATTGTGCTTGTGCAGCTCATTTTAAAATGTAATATATAATTAACAAATAGAGGTTAATAGATAATCATCAATAATAGTCAAGCTTGTTAGTCAGATTTTCTAGATGTACAGAGATACATTTCAGATGGATAGTTATTCTTCAAACCTTTCAAAGACTACAAAATATGGCATATAAAGTGTTTTAATAACTTAGGACTTTCCATGACAATGAGATATATCTGCTCCTGGCAGCACCAATCTACTTCAAGAGGATGATGGGCATCAAAGAGGCTCCTTATGGAATTTGGTAGCCATTTGGGCAAAAAACTGATCTTGCCTGGATTGCTTGATGTTATGCTGTATGAACTGGATATGCAGGACCCACAGAAAAATAACTGCTAAACTTGCCTAAAGGTGAGATGGTCCTTCAGGGTTCCCACTTCTAGAAAGAGTCTGCCAGACATTCTGCAGGACACAGAAGAAAGCGACTGACACATTGCCAATATAGGCTGAAAATCTTTGAAATTTCCTGCTTCATGGAAAAGTCTGCCAGATACTATGGACCTGTGGGCTGAAGATTGGATGCTTCAACAAAACAGAAGATCTTTGGGTGACTGTCCAGGCAGTGAGATGTCTCTGTCAATTCTAGAGTTTTGGAAGTTACTTACAATGCACTTCCTGTTTACTTAGGTAATATTACATCCTTCTGGAGTCTTTGATGAAGTTGAAGAATAGATAGTTATAATTATAGTTTTCCTTAGTTATGATAAAAGATAAAGTAGATATAATTATTTTAACTGTAACTTTTGCTTAATTTTTGTTATATGTAATTTTACTAAGTTAAAAACCTTCCTTTTTACTTAAACAGTAAAGGGAAAGTGGTATGAGAGGCCCTTCTGTGTATGTGTTGCTTTTATTGGTTAATGAATAAAGGACCTGCTTGAGCATATGACAGAGCAAAACAGAGCTGAGTGATTATTTTGAGTCTGAGTAGCCAGGAATGAACAAGTGGCCTCCGACAACACTCTACCATCTACACAACTTCATGAATCAATTAGTTTTAATCTTACTTTAGATAATCGGTAGATAGACCAATAGCATTTCTTGATATACTGTAATGAATTTTCTATTCACTTCATTTCTCTGGAGATTCCTATTACCTGGAGTAATAGCCTTTAACAAAGGCTCACGTATTCAACAGGGATTGCTTTTTCTTTTTTTCATGTACTGTCACGTAGATTCCTGTCACATAGATTCATGGCCAACAGCATTGTAACTCATGCCTGAATAAAGCTCACCTGATACATGTGAATTCTCTATAGGTATATTGTAACATTCTTGTGCCCAACAACAGACAGCATGTCAGCTCTGTGTTTTTATGTACCACTGTAAGCAAAATCAACAATGAGCACAGAAATGTCAATAAGCATAAAGATACATAGACCAAAAATGATGCTTTTTATAATATTTGATCTGGAACAAGAAGGCAGACTATTACCTATTCAGCCTGAGCTAGAAATGTGTTCACAAAACACCTAAAATTGTTGAGGGTTTTTTGCCATCCTACATATACCCTTAAGTAATCATGAAAGTGTTGCCACTGTTGATTTTGGAATTACAAGCATATTTTCTAATATAGATAACTTTGCAAATGTGAATCCATGAATGATAAAGACTAGTACCATACACCGATGTTAAGGCAGATTCTACACCAAAATCCTGCAGACACTCACCAAAAAGCAAGGTTAGACTATGACATCAGTATTTTTCCAGGTAGTATTAGCATATTATGCAGACCCATATTCAACTCAATTTCTAGCCTTTCCTATCAGTTAACTGGATAAATAAATTCGCTCTCAGTGTTTTGAGATTGATAGCAGTGGACAGGGGCATCCTGCTAGAAAATGAACTATTTGCTTATGCAGCTTATTTGTGTCTTGAGAACTCATTTATTTGGAGTATCAGATGCTTCCATGTAGCAGTACTTCTGGGAACCTCAGTTATACGAAGAAGCGAAACACAAAACAATTGTTTTGTCTTCGGTTTCTCAGTCCCCCTAGTCATTCATGTCCCAGAGTCAAACATTTCATTTCTAAATTGGGTCTGGTGCAAAAGGAAATGTTTCTCAAAATGTAAGTTGTGGATGACATAAAAATGAATGGGTTTTGTTCTCAGGTCATCTACGTCCAGCTTGGTTTTCTTTCCCCAAGCCCAGATCAAAGATGTAAATGAACATTTCAGTTCACTCAGCATTTGTGCTACAGAGAGACCAAAATTCTGTGTAGGTAGTGTCCCAAATACACAAAAAGACCTAACAGGAATCGTGCCTCTTTCTGAAAAATTGTAAGTCCATGTCTTTATGGTGCTATCTTTCCACACTTTAGCGGGCATGTGTCTTACTTAGGAATCCAAAGAACTTTCTAATCTCAGTTCATCCACATAGGTGTAAAAAAAAATGGTGGGCAAGACATATGGTAAAGATTTCAAATTTCCCCAAAATTCTCTTGCTTAAGCCAGGGAAAAAAATAATAAGGTATCCTGCTGTCCCTGTCAGGCAGAAGCATATTGTCTCTAAATTTCTTTGTTACTTGAGCCATGACAGGGAATATTCCCTAAATATAGCAGCATCATAAATATCTGTGACTGTGCCACTTTGCTGCAATAAAAAGATCATATCAAAAGACCAGCTGTATTAAATTCTCTTCCTAATTATTCTTATGATGTACATTGTTCTTTTCCAAGAATTATCCCTTCTCTGTGGCTCTGTGGAGGAAGTATATAGAAATTAAATTGTAATAACCACCTCTACATCCTTCAAAGCTTTGGAGGATGTACAAATTCCTACAGAGCCTCAAAAACATGCCATTGTTCTTTGAAATCTTTTATTAGAAAAAAAGTATTCAAAGGATTTTTATTTTGTCCACCTCATCACAGATATTCTTACTCCACAGGTCAGAGAGTGATGGGGATTTTTCCCATTGCTCACAGTAAGACTAAAGGAGGAGGTTTGTTATAAGCTTTGTCCATCTACCTCTTTCATTCAGAACGCAAGAACCTGCTTAGATTCCTAGCACTTTGACACTTGTTTCATTGGCAGAATCTTGCTGCTGACCCCTAACTGCAAAGGAGACTAAGAAATGAAGTATTCAAAATTGTTAGTCCTTCTAGTAGAGGGCATGGGAGGAAGCTCTGTGGAATGCTACGTGGTCTTCTCCCAGGTTTTCAAGCCAGGGCCTTTTTACAGCTTGGATACTAGGACCTTTGCTATGGGTTCATGTCTGTTATTCTCTGGCTTGCATGAACATTCCAGTTTATGTATGTGGCCTTGTATTCTGAAAGCTTAGAGTCCTGTCAGGGGAAAACAAACACTTTGTGGGAAAAGTTTTGCTATTAAGCCATGTTTTTCTATTCTTTTACTTTATTATCTTCCTATCAATATAAAAGGAGCAATGACTTTCTGTTATGCTTTGTCTCTGGAGTAAGGGTGGATGTAGCTCAGCACAAGCAGTCATCATTCAGCTCTGAGCTTCAAGATGAGATTTTTAACTCCTCAGCTAACACATGGTCTAAAAGACATGTGTTTTTGATTTTCACGAAGCAGGCCTGATTAAGAAAGGAAATATACACCTTGGAAAACTACAGATTCAGAAGCTACAGGAGGGGAACATAGATTTTTATTAAAAATCAGCTCAATGGGGAACTCACTTGGTGGAATAAATTTGAAGAGATTAAAGGAGGTTTGAGGATGTAAGGTGACCCAGGAGCACCTTCTTATCCTGCTGGTTAATCCTGCCCTTCTGCAATAAACCTGGAAGGAGCAATAGCAATATTCCGGATGTCTGGACATCTCCAGGAGGCACCCAGGCTCTTCACTTCACGTAGTTGGTGAGACTGCTGCTGCCCGAGTAGCTGATGGAGCAGGCCTCCTGTGTTTCTCATCAGAGGGCCTTAGAGTGGCCCCATCAAGTCCAGTGCCCTCAGCAGGAGACAGTGGGAGAGTAAGTGCTGGGAAGATGATGTGGCGGTACATAGCGAGGGTGTGTTGGTGGAGATAATGAGTTGATTGGGGCTGGGGGGTGTAGCTCAGCTGGTAGTGTGTTTGGCTTGATGCCCAAACCAGGTTTGATTCCCCCCCACACACACCCACTGCAAAAACTGCATGTTGTGGCACATGTTTGTAATCTCAGGCCTAAGGGGGAATGGCTAGTAGAAGTTCAGGATCATCCTCAGCTATATAGCAAGTTCTGGCCAGTTTGGGATACATAAGACCCTCTCAGAAACAGCAACAAAAACCAAAACTGAAAATGAGTAGACTCAGTGGTATGGCTAGAGGCCATGTCACGAATGATGTTTATCAGCAACTGATGCCAGTTCTGAATGCCTAAAGTCAGGAGGAATTGCCCTTCTCTTAAAAAGCCAGCAGGAATAAGAGGAAGCACACAACACCTCACACTCTATGCCTCAATGTAGGCTGCCATTGAACTCACCCAGAAGTACGGATTAAACAAAGAGATGGGAAGTGAAAGAAAAGGTGGTTAGGCTCATAAAATTACAAAAAAAAAAAAAAACACAGCTAAAACAGCCCCAGTGTGTGTTTCCAAATGTGTATAGGTACTGTGGATCAGTGGCTAGGTTCAGCGGGCTTTGGTTGTTGCTGCTCTTTTTGTTATTTTTCCTGCTTTTTTCTTGTGCTGGGTAGAACCCAGAGTCTTGCACATGTTAAGTAAACACTCTACATCTCTAGCCATAGTTAAGTTTTATTACAAGTGATACAAAAGTTTCTACTATGTTATAAACAAATGATGACTCAGGCCTTCATCACAAACATGTGAACCATTAACTACAATTAACGTGCAACATGGACAGAGGAAGCATGATTAGAAAGTAGCATGAACCTAGAAAGGGGAGTCAATTTCTTTCTGGAAAAAAGAGGAAACCATTCAAAGAGGAAATTGCATTTGAGACTCATTTTTTATTTTTAGCTGAATACACAGCTTTTTATTTCTTTACTTTCTCTAGTTTTGGAAGCTTTGTGATTTAGTGATAGAAGGATAACAGAGTCAGTTTTCCAGCTTAAAATACTTGTACATCAAGATCATCTCAATACTTTAATAAATTATACAAAAAGATAATGAGACAACACATGTGTACTCTTGGAACTAATGGTCAGTCCAGTCAGAGCCTGACAAGGGACCTCCTCCACTCCTGAGGACACAGAGCAGTCCTTGTTTATACCAACACACCATCTTTCCAACACAGCCAGCCTCTGTCCTTGATGATTTCCATCTATGGTGAATGTGCATGGCCAGTTGTTAAAGCAGATGTTCACTTTCCTCACCCATCCACCAGCAGCTGGCCAGGGTCTTGCTGCTGATTCACAGAAACCATTCTCTGATTGGCAGTGGTGCCCCTCCCCCACTGTCATCTGAAGTCAGACACACTTCTGTAGTTGCTTCCTTTTACACATATTGCTGAAGCAGTTTTGAAGCTCAAAACCATGAATTTGGCTTTTATCAGATATCAGAGATAATTTCCTTGGGGAATGACCCCAGCTCTCTGTCATTTGTCCATTGGTGAAGTTTTATGGACTTTGGGGGGAAAAAACCAAATAGGCACTATCTTAGCCTATTCTTAGTGTTCTATTACTGTGAGGAGATACCATGACCAAGACAACTTATAAAAGGAAGCATTTAATTGGGGGCCTGCATACAGTTTCAGTGGTTTAGTCCATGAGCGTCATGGTGGGGAGAAAGATGACAGGCGGGCAGGCGGGCACAGTCCTGGAGCAGTAGCCACAGTATGAGCTCTCAGCTACTCCTCCAACAAGGCCACACCCCCTAATCCTTTCCAAACTTTTGCCCATAAACTGGAAACCAAACATTCAAATATATGAACCTATGGGGCCATTCTCATTTAAATCATCACAGGAGTTTGGGTTGTACAAGGCACCCTTTCCCGATTAAACGATGAGTAAATCATGCTCCTTGAAACACACTATGAAGACGGACAGCTGTGTAAGTTCTTCACATCTCACATCAGTGTTTAAAATTCAATGTTTGTGAAATTTTCAGCCTCATTTTTTTTTCTTAGTTCAAGTGAGACTCTTAAGTTAAGTGAGATGGCTCACTTAAGAGCATTTGTTTGTTGTCCTCCCTGAAATTCTAAATTTGGTTCTCAGCACTCATATTGGGTGACTGTAACTCCAGCTTGGATCGTCTTCTGGCCTCCATGGCCACCTGTACACTCATGGCATGTCTACACACACACATACATAAAAATAAAAATAATTTTTAAATAAAGTAGGCTGCCCATTCATACTCTTTGATTCTTTTTCATAGGATTTCTAATTTACTGTCCAAAAATTTATGGATATCAAATGTTCACCACTGAGGAGATGCATATCTAAGCTATCTTCAATTAGGTTCTGTCTATTTATCTATCTGTCTGTCTATCTATCTATCTATCTATCTATCTATCTATCTATCTATCTATCTATCTACTGTTTTGGACATGATTAATTCCTTTCTGGTTCTCCTCTATTCATGTGAATAAAACTGCCTTTCTTACTTTTTTCTGTATTTATAGCATTTCTTTCAGAGTTTTCTGAAGTAGTTGCACATCCCAACTCAGGATGTAATTGCTTGATTCTTTTGACATTAAAATAGCTCATACAAGTAGGTCCAAGCCATCCTGACAGATGGTCAGGCTATGCAAATGTATACTTCTGCTCCTTCTTTGTAACTATGAAGTCACCTGGGGAGTGGCTGCCTTCAGGATACTTGGTCTAGGGCAGCTTCACTGCCTAAACAACAGAATGCTAATGATTTGATGGCTCAAATTGTTGTAGCAATTGTCTAGTTGTCCTTTGTATCATGTTAATAAAGTCTTTTGTTACATTCTCCCCCCCATTTGTATTTGGTTATAAAAACATATGGAAAAATAAATGTAGGTGATTTTAGTATTCACTGCAATACCATCCCAGTATTTTCTATGGTTTCAGTTTTATTATTTTCACATGTTTCCATATTCTATACAAATATTTCTAAATTCTCATGCCACTACCAGGGATAATTTTGTCAAGGCTGGTTCATGACTCTATCTATCTATCTATCTATCTATCTATCTATCTATCTATCTATCTATCTATCATCTATCTATCTATCTATCTATCATCTACCTACCTACCTACCTACCTACCTACCTACCTACCTACCTACCTACGTGTCTATCTCTCACCTTCTCTGGTTAGTTTGACTAGAAGTTTGTCAATTTTGTTAATATTTTTAAAGAACAAACTCTTCATTTTTTAAATTTTATGTTTTTATGTTCTGGTCTTTGGTCTCTATCTCATTGATTTCTGCCCTCATTATTAGTTATTTACATCTGCCACATTTGGGTCTGACTTCTTGATTTTTCTAATGCATTTAGGTGCATCACTGAGTTACTAAATTTCTGTCTCTCTGATGTTTTAATGTGAGAACTTACAGCTATAAATGTTCCCCTCAGGACCACTTTGACTGTATCCTGGAAATTCTGGTAAGTTGTGTTTTTATTTTCATTTGAATTTAAAATTTTAAATTTTCTTTCCTGATTTCATCGACTTATTGTTTATTCAAAGTTCAAGTATTTGTGCATATTCTGAGACTAGTCTTAGTAGTGATTTTTAGTTTTATTGCAGTGTGGCCTAAAAAAATATAAGGAATTACTTTAATTTTTATGTTTGTTAAGGTCTGTTTTGTGGCCAAAATGAGATCAGTTTTAGAGAATGTTCCATAAGAAGAATGTGTGTCCCAACTGTGTTGATTGAAGTGGTTTGTAGATATATGCTGGCCTGTGTTATAATTTAGTTTCTTGAATAATTTTTAGTTCGAAAGATTTATGTTGATGTGAGGGTAGAGTATTGGAGTCTCTCACTATTACAGTGGCCTTTCAGTGTTTGTTTCATAAAATTTGGGTCCTAAGATTCATGGAATAAATATTATAATAGTTTTAGCATCTTGATGAACTACTCTCTTTATCAATATACCCTGGCCATCTTTGTTCCTTTTGAATAATTTTGCTTTGATGTTTAATTTATTAAATAAGGGAATTCCTGTGCCATATTGTTTATAGCTTCTGTTTCTTTGATAGGTTGATTTCTAACCTTTGACTTTTGTTTTTCTTCAGGAGCAGGGAGTATTTCCTAGGTATGTGAATTGTTGGAGACACCAGGAGTGTGTGTGTGTGTGTGGTATGTGTACATCACTGCACCACAGCACTACATGGAAGTCAGGACAACTTGTAGGTTCTCTTCTTCCACCATTTGAACTCTTGGGATTGTATTTAGGTTCTTAGCCTTGGCAGCAAGTCCCTTCACCCACTGAGTTGTCTTGCCAGCCCTGGATCTCGATTTTAATCCACTTGGTTAGTCTGAATCTTTTAATTGGTGAGTTAAAGTCATTTGATTCAAGATTACAACTAGGAGAAATTTGCAGTTATTGTTTATTATATTTGTTGTTGTTCTTGTTGACTAACTGATTAAGCCCTCCTTTCTGGTTCTCCTCTATTCATGTGAATAAAACTGCCTTTCACTCTTCCTGCGCTGAGATTGGAGGCGGCTCATACTGGTAAGGTTGTGCAAGCCTGGTGCTAAGATCCCCACGGGCCTCTTTGCTCCACAAGACACTACACCTCTACACCCCCACCCCCACCCTCCCACCCCCGCAAGATCGCCCTTTCCTCAGGGGGGCTTTGGTACCCCAGCACTCTCTCTTCCTGTGCTGAGATCGGTGTCGCACACTGGTAAGGTCCAGGCAGGCTTCTTTGTTCCACAGGACCCTGAACCCTCCCTCCCTCCCGCAATTTCACCCTTTCTTTGGTGGGGCTTTCATAACCCAGCACTCTCTCTTCCTGTGCTGAGAGTGGAGGCGGCTCACACTGGTAGGGCTGTGCCCGTCTGGAGGACACTGAATCCCCCAACCCTCAGGATCACCCTTTCCTCGGTGGGGCTTTGGTACCCCAGCACTCTCTCTTCCTGCGCTGAGATCAGAGGTGGCTCACACTGGTAAGGTTGTGCAAGCCTGGTGGTAAGGTCCCTGCAGGCCTCTTTGATCAACACAACCCTGCACCCCACCCATGCAAGATTGCCCTTTCCTCTGTGGGGAATTGGAACCCCAGGAATCTCTCTCCCTGTGCCGAGATTGGAGGTCCAGAAGGATCAGAAGTCCAGACGGGACTTCCTCTTCCTGCACTGAGATCAGCTATCCAGAGAGGTGAGTGTGTACAAGCTGTCCTGAGAGGTCCCAACCCACTGAGACACCCCTGAATGAAATCAGAGGAAGAGATGGGTAGGAGTCAATCCAAGAATACCTCCAACAACCTGAAAAGCAACATGATAACACCAGAAACCAATGAGTACTCAACAGGAAAACCTGAGCACCCTAACACAGAAGAAGTAGAAAAATCGACTTTAAACATAACTTTATGAAAGTAATAGAGACCTTTAAAGAAGAGGTGAAAAACTCCTTTGAAGAAAGGGATGAGAACACTAACAAAAATCTAGAAGAAATGAATAAATTCCTCAAAGATACCCTAGAAAACCAAGAAAAAGCAATCAAACAGGTAATGGAAACAGTTCAAGACATAAAAACTGAAATGGAGGCAATGAAGAAAACACAAACCGAGGGAAGGCTGGAGATGGAAAATCTGGGTAAACAATCAGGAACGGTAGAGACAAGCATAACCAACAGAATACAAGAGATAGAAGAAAGAATCTCAGATGCTGAAGATACAATAGAGAAAATAAACTCATTGATCAAAGAAAACAACAAATCCAACAAATTCTTAACACAAAACACTCAGGAAATCTGGGACACCATAAAAAGACCAAACCTAAGAATAATAGGGGTAGAAGAAGGAGAAGAAGCACATCTCAAAGGCCCAGAAAATATATTCAACAAAATTATAGAAGAAAACTTTCCCAACCTAAAGATGGATATGCCTATGAAGGTACAAGAAGCATACAGAACACCAAATAGATTGGATCGAAAAAGGGCATCCCCTCACCATATAATAATCAAAACACAAAACATACAGAATAAAGAAAGAACACTAAGAGCTGCAAAGGAAAAAGGCCAAGTAACGTATAAAGGTAAACCTATCAGAATTACACCTGACTTCTCTATGGAAACCATGAAAGCCAGAAGGTCTTGGACAGATGTGCTGCAGACAATAAGAGACCATGGATGCAAGCCCAGACTACTATACCCAGCAAAGCTTTCATTCACCATCAATGGAGAACACAAGGTATTTCAGGATAAAAACAAATTTAAGCAATACATAGCCACAAACCCAGCCTTACAGAAAGTATTAGAAGGAAAACCACAACTAAAGGAAGCAAACAACACCCATAATAACACAGACATCTAACAGCCCTCCACTGGCACAACTCACAGAAGGGAAACACACAAACTCTACAACCCTAAAAAAATAACCGCAGTTAATAACCTCTGGTCATTAATATCACTTAATATCAGTGGACTCACTGATATCACCTATAAAAAGGCACAGGTTAAGAGAATGGATACGAAAACAGGATCCAACATTCTGTTGTTTACAAGAAACACACCTCAACCACAAAGACAGACATTATCTCAGAATAAAGGGTTGGGAAAAAGTTTTTCAATCAAACAGCCCTAAGAACTAAGCAGGGATGGCTATACTAATATCGAACAAAATGGACTTCAAACTAAAATCAATCAGAAGAGATAGAGATGGACATTTTATACTCTTAAATGGAATAATCCATCAGGATGAAGTCTCAATCCTGAATATATATGCCCCTAATATAAAAGCATCCACATATGTAAAGGAAACATTACTAGAACTCAAAGCACACATCAAACCCCATACTCTAATAGTAGGAGATGTCAACACTCCTCTCTCACCAATGGACAAGTCAGCCAGACAGAAACTTAACAGAGACATAAGAGAACTAACAGATGTAATAAATCAAATGGACTTAATAGACATCTATAGAACATTCCACCCAAACAGGAAAGAATATACCTTCTTCTCAGCATCTCATGGAACCTTCTCTAAAATTGGTCACATACTCGGCAACAAACCAAACATCCACAGATACAAAACAATTAGAGTAACTACCTGTGTCTTATCAGATCATCATGGAGTAAAGTTAGAATTTAAAAACAACTCCACCCCCAGAAAGCCTACAAACTCATGGAAACTGAACAGTCAACTACTGAACCATTCCTGGGTCAAGGAAGAAATAAAGAAAGAAATTAAAGTCTTCCTTGAATTCAACGAAAATAAAAACA